>MAYD01574992.1:0-14569 GCA_001909325.1 Ruellia speciosa
ACAGCAACATCACACCGTCCCATACCGGTGCTTCAACCACATAAATCATACACTTATGCACATGATGCATGACCTAGCATACACCTATCTAACCAATATGAAATGCAATGCAATGACATGCCTAGGCCGGCTCCTACCTACTGCCTTTACCAACAGTGAAACATGCCTTTACCGGCATTCCAAATCCCCTGCCTTTACCGGCAGATAATATTCAGGGTCATGACTTTACCGTCAAGCCCAAAATGTAAATAAGCCATAGTATGTCTTTACCGCCATACCAGGGGTGCAACGAGAGCACCAACATGCCTTTATCGTCATGTTGGAAATGCAAACAAGAACAATGCCTTTACCGACACACAATGCAAGAACACAACATTCAACACACATGCCAATAGACAAGCAAGTCTCGCCACAGCCATAGACTGGCTCATGCAAAATCATGCATAAAAATCAACCATGCAATCCCATGCATATATTAATCATCAAGTCACAGTTCAGGCAACCTATTCAACTAGGTTCACATGCTAATCATCATCATCACTATAGATTTCTAAGGCTCATGCAACTCGTTCCACGTCACCTAGGTTCAATCCCCTAAGTTGTACTGTTACACCCGCGAGTCACAAATCACCATGATACATCATATTTCAACCCCACAAATCAGGCATTATCTGTTATTCAACACGAGACATCTTAAAACAAGCATAAAGGAATAACCGAGAAGCAACATGCAATCAGACAGCCCAACTGGTTAAGTAACGGTTTGGGAGCCGCGGTCCACACCGATCGCGGGCTTGACCACGGAAGAAACAACGTACCGCGTGGTCCCAACCGTGGACAAAACAGCGCATCGCGCGGTCCCACGGTCGCAGTCCACATCGACCGCGGGTGTGCGTACGGGTGGAAAAATTCACAGAACTCATATCTGGCGCAGAAATCACGATAACCACACATAATACACCCTTGCCTGATACTAGGAGAACACTTTTCCTCAATTCAAAAGCCCCAAAATGCCTCTGATTACCCCGAATCGTCCAACAACGTCTAAAACCCTAAACACCCAAAATTGACAACATCAACATCAACAATCCGTGGAAAACAAAGGATCCTATTGTAAGAAGCTTACCTCAATCTCTGGAGTGATTCGAATGCAACAAGAACTCCAATCCAGAAGTTCTAAGAATTGAGAATTGAGAGCAAGACGTGAATGGGGCGACACTAAGTAAATGCACTGCAGAGAATGGGGCATTCTAGGGTTAGAATCTGAGTAAAATGCTGATCAACATGGGCCGATCTGGAACTCCCGCGGTCCTTGCAGACCGCGGGCCAGACCGCGGACAAACCCAGTGAATCGTCCACTCCCACGGCTGAGGTCCACACCGACCGCAGTCTCGACCACGGGGCAAGCAGAATATCCGAGACATTACAAATGATTCCTTTTAACAAGGGAATTTTACAACCCTCACATAATTCTACAACCAAGAACCATATATCAACAAGAAATATTAGATAATTCTAGAGCTGTCACACACAATTAGGCACCTAGGTTAACATATAATTTATGTTCAGTACTCATTCCATCAGTTTCAAGAAGGCAGTGCCATAATTCAACAATCCAGTTTCTCGCGGTATACCATAATGCGGGTCAATACCGCTGCAGACGACTGTGGTAAAATTGTGAATTAAATCCACAATTCCTAGCCCATTCCAACAATTCCTTAAGCATATTTAAACAATTCCTTGTCAGATTAATCAAGGGGAAAGCTTTCCTCAAGCCTTTGATCAACCAAAAGTTCTCTAATCACTAATTCAACAACACAACCCTACAATTAAGCAATTAAACCAACACCTTGTGATCAATATGAGATCAGTCCCTAAAACTCATTCCAAGCCACCAAAATAACGACCCTAAATTACCTGGAAATCAATCCTCCTTCAATCACCAATGAATTCAAACTCAAATCCACCAAGTATCATCCCAAAATCCTTAAAAATCCCCTAAAACCATCCAAAATTAACCCTAATTCGGGATTAATCTCAAAAATAAATTCTAAACATAATAATTACCTCAATAGGAAGATTTAGGGGTGGGAAAGATCATCAGCATCTAAGCACACTTGTTTCTTCAAATCAAGATGGAAAATTTAAGAAAAATAAAAAATAAGAGAAGAATCTAGGGATCCAAAATTTTAGAATGAAAAAGGCTAAAAATTGGAGTGCCAAAGCTACTATGATTAATCTAAATAAGGCCCCAGGAAGTCTTTTATGATGACAACCTTGCTTTAGGTCGATCCAGATTCCACATGGTGCTGTGAGCTGGGGAGAGAGCTACTATGTGTCTCCCTTCTTTGGTATTCTCTTACCTATTCCGGTCCATAGACTGCAATATCTCGAAGGAATTACGATGACCGTACCATAGAGGTTTTCATGCTCCAAGTTCGATTATCCATTCCGTAGACCTTGATTAGATCCCCTGCTACCTAAAACCTTAACGCCCTCTTGATGAGTTATTTATACTACAAATCCCAAAATGAAGGGAAAATTAACCTTGTGGTATTCAACCATGGTATTCCATACCGCGGGTAACCCGACCTTAGAAAAAAGGATGGGCTAGCCCAAGCTGCGCTCTATCCAACTGTCCCAATTCCCCAATTATAAGTATATCTGGATTAATAAACGTCAACCCCCTTTTTCCCGACGTCAACCCCCTTTGAACAAAATTGTTCCTGACCATTAAAATACCTCCACAATCTTGATTTACTCTCTCTACTGAAACCTTAAAGTCTATCTACCTCTATTTCATTAAATCTAATCAAAATTGATAGAAATTACCTTATTTCGATCACGGAAGTAGGAAGATGTTGAATAATGGAGAATTGTCCAGAGAAGAGGTAAAATTCGAGTAAAAAGTGCATGAAAAATGAAAAACACATTGTTGTACAGCCCAAGCGTGCTACATTTTGCGTGACGCCGCACGGTGGGCCGCATGGTGCCATGCGCCCACCCATAAGGTCGAGTGCATGGCACCCCGTGCGATGCGCCCCATCCATGCGCCCATCCATATCCCATCCATATAGATGGGCACATGGAGCCATTGCCTGGCCTCAAGGGTGGGCGCATGGTGCCCCGTATGTGCACCCATCCATATAGATGGGCGCATACGTCCATGCGCCTAATTCATGCACCCCAAACCTTGAGCCAAGCATATTTTTTAGCATTTTGTGTTACCATCTGTTCAATGTGTTGTTAATTTATGTCCATTTGTAACGTTGCAAGTTCTATTGAAAGAGTTCGGTGGAGACAAGATGGACTACGGGGCAGCATTCGAGACAACCGACCAATTTAATAGCGATGATGAAGCGATAAAATGGGCAAAAGACCTGGCTATGACACATGGATTCGACTTAGTGATAGCTTTCCACAAGAAAAATGGGAAGAATAAATTGTTACATTGTTCAAGAGGGCAAAGGTATAAGGGGGTAGTCAAAAACGATGACGCGCGGCCGAAGAAGAAGACGAAAGCGTCTCAATGCCCATTTAAATTAATTGTTCAACAGAGGGGGATGGGTGTGTGGGGGATCCACGTGGTAGAGGGCGCAGAAGCGAGGTTTCACAACCATGAGATGGGGGTGTATCGAGAGGGACATCGCCTGATGAGTGGCCTTAGTTAGAATGTGAGGAGGGTTGTGAAGGATATGACGGCTGCCTAGGGGACGCCGTGTGCTATTCATGCAGCAATCTTGGAGCAGTTCCCCGAGGATAATGCTACTCAACGCCACATCTACAACTACAAGGCGCAGATGTGCAAGGCAGAATTTGATGGGAGAGATGTGGTGGCACAGTTTTTCCATCTGGCCATGGCAAGCAAATACATGCATTGGGAGGAGGCTGATCCTGAGGCTGGGAAATTAACGCACGTATTTATGGCGCATCCAGAGAGGGTGAAGCTACTACATGCTTACCACTAGATAATCTTGCATGAACTCCACATACAAGACAAACCGGTATCAGATGCCCCTATTCGAGATCACCGGGATGATGCCAACAAATAAGAACTTCATGATTGCATTTGCAATAATGCAAGATGAGACGGAGCAAAGCTACCGATGGGTTCTTCAAAGGCTACGAGCGATGCTCGACGACGATCGACGGCCCACGGCGATTGTCACTTATCGCGAGTTGGGCCTTATGCGTCTGATAGTGGAGCGATTTCCACAGTTCGCCCACCTCCTATGTATATGGCACATCTACAAAGATGTGGAGGAAAGAGTGTACAGGCTCAGTGGGAAGCAGAAGGACATGACCGCCACCTTCACGCACAGAGCCTTCAAAGGTATATAGCAAACGGACACGGTGGATGCATACGAGGCTATCGTGGCCGCTGCGGCCGCCGTGGACTTGAAGTATGGTCGTAGTTGCCCGTGATTCATGGAGTATATATGTGGTACGTGGTTGGTGCACAAGGAAAAGTTCGTTCGGGCTTGGACGAACAATGTGCTTCACTTCGGCAACACTACGACATGTAGAGTTGAGAGTGCACACAACTAGATGAAGCAGTGGCTGAGCTCGTCCACGGTGCTCTAGATACGGTGTGGATGAAGGTGGATAAAGAGATAGCATCCCAACTCGTGGATATTTAGTACGAAGAATTTTATTTTTATTATTCTCACATTACGTAGTATTCCAATGTTATATCCAGGTGTAAATATACCATGTATGTGCAGGTATACGTTAGAGGAATCTCGATGATGTGTCAAACTGTTGCACATGTCTATGCCTTTCAAGTACCTGGCCTACAAGGTGAGCAATTACTATCTGAATGTGATGTCGAAGGACTTGACGCGATTGATCACGATTAGCCCGGATGTGCGTGCGAATTGTGGATGTCTGTATAGGCAGACGCACAGCCTCCTATGTGTTTGTGAGATGGACGAGGTGATGGTCGCGGACACCCTGTTATCCCTTGACTCCGTTCATGCATTCTGGCGTTGCTTGGTGTACGACGCGCCTGCTGTAGGATCCTGTGAGCCTGAGACAGTCGGTGAGACGAATGACCATTGATTTTGGCGTGAGATGGTAGAGCAGGTTTGCACATTAATATGAGTTATAATTTGCGTACTTTTCATTCCGAATTACTTTATTGAAATACAAGCACTATAATTATTCAGGTGAACAGAAGCGACCTGGTTGTCATGCGGCAAGTTGCGTTCATGGTCCACCAAAGACTCAACCCCGAAGCTGCTGGGTATGATGAACCGGAAGTGAGGGTGAACGTGCGAGGGCGACCAAAGGGGAGTGCATCCACTCGACGAGAGAAGAGCAAGTAGGAGTACAGGGGCAGAGGTAGTTCGCATGGAAGGGGTAGGAGCTCCCGTGGCCGGGGCCGTAGCACCCAATCGTCCACAAGCGAGGCCACCTCGACCAGCGTACTTGCATCAGCATCAACTGGTATGGAATAGTCTTTTTGTAGGTTCAAGCATTGTGATTTATTTGCAGGTTGTGCTTGATATTAGCTATTGTGCTTCTTTTGCAAGTTCAGGTCTCGGCGGTGATCCTGACATGCTGCCGTATAACGACATGATCCCCTGGATGATTCGCCCATTTGTTCGAGGAGTCACCAATGTGCGCGTTGATGGAAATTGGGGATTCAGTGTCATAGCTAATTTCGTATTCAACATCCAGGAGCATCGGAAATGGATGAGGTGGCGCTTGGCTAGCGAATTGTCGAGGCACAAGGACTTGTACGCACCTACTTATTGGGAGGGGATTGACAACGAAATTGCAAGGTTGAAAATTTGGATGGAGGTGGCATGTGACTTACTTCCCATTGCGACGAACTTCAATGTGGTCGTGTTCCCATATGGATTTGGAGACGGATCCAGCTCGATGATTTTCACAGCTACCGCGTTGCCTCTGCACGCATCACTGGCTGCAATAGGGCCCCACATGGAGATTGTGATCGTGCACCAGGGCATAGTTTTCAGCATTTTGTTGGCCTAGAGTTAGTTGCCGATTTTCCGATTTCTTTAATATTGGAATGGTGGTACCAGTACCACTTACCTAGTGTCGATGGGTGGGATCTTTTGTACACACACAGGCGCGCTCATTGGGATCAAATCATTGCAAATAGATAGTGTCAAAGTTGAACATTTTTTGAACATGTGAAGATTTACGATATTTAAGATCTTTTAGATGTAAGATTATTTGAACATGTTTATATGGATTTACGATGTTAGTGACCATTGTTTAAACATGCATTCATGAAAACCAGTGAATTCCAATCAAACACATATGTAAAAAAACTAAATAGTGACAAATGAAAAGTGCAAACTTAAAGGTATCGTGCACATCCATGTCATACTAAAAGGGATAAAAATAGGCTCGCACACACATGTCATCGACCACAAACATACAACTCATCTCACCTATCACCAGGCCTCCTCCAGGTTCACGTGTGTGGTCTTCAAATGCGCCAAAACCTCTTCATAATCCTCCAGCGTTGTGAAGGCCCCCATTGTGGCTTCCATATCCCTAACGAAGTTAGCATACCTAGTGACCCACTAGGCATAAAAAAATATAATTTATTAGTTGGTTCACAGTTTGAAATGAACATACTACAAAAGAAATAAAAACAATTACGTATTCATTGTGCAAGCGGGGACACATCACGAATGTAGCTGAACCACCAGCCGGCAATATACGCAGATGCGAGTGGAACTTGTACCACTTCACGTAACCCGGGATGCAGGCACTAGGATCCTCGGTCGCCTACCGGTAGCGGCTGTCTGGAACAATCCCCCAAGCCAGAAATGCATCCCAAAGGTCATCGGCGGAGAGATCACTATACTCCACCATGTACGACTTGGAAGCCCAAGGTCGTACAGCAACGGTCGGATGCATGACGCACGGGGGTATAATATGCATATACCCAATCATGCGCATAACACAGTTTGCAAGTATGGCTCGACTATGTCTCAGTACCATATAAGGTCGGACATCAGTGTCCTCTCGACATTGACCACCGGGTTCGACCCTACGGCAACCAATTCACCTGTGGTGTAATGTAATAGCAAAAACTCAAGTTCGTCAATATTATGCATGAAGTAGAACGCAAATAGTGAGTAAACAACATGAAATAAATGTACCACTGCCGCTGTCAGCGCGTCCAGCTCCACGCGAAGTTCTCCCAAGCACGCATCCAATCGATCCTCTGCCTTGATCGCCCACCTGTTCGTGCGAGAAGCATCAGGGCCCACCTCCCTTGTCTCGCGCGGTGGGCAAAACTGAGGGAAGTACTCGTAAATCCATGCCTGAAGAAGTGTCAGGCAGCCTGCGAGCCCACTGCAATCCCTCAACTCGCAATCCCCAGGTGGCGGTATAGATAAGCCAGCGTCGCGGACCCCCACGAATACCCCACCGCTCCCCCCACGTCGTTTTGCAACTCATCACACATGTTTAACGTATCCGATTACCACTCTTTCCGAAGAACAAGGTGGTACCGAGCATCATCCACACCCATCCAATGGATTGGGTCATAGGCACCTGATCTGTGATGCACTACTGCACCATGGACTCTGTGAAACCCCCCCCCCCCTTGATAGTGCTCTTGCAGCTGCTCCTTCGTCACCCCCAGCATCAACTGCGCCAATGTCTGAAGCCGCGCTGTATCGGGGTCCGCGCTCACCATCTTGGCCTCCACTGGCACGCGCAGAATATGTCACACATTGTGCAACATGATATTCATCTCCTTAAATGGCATATGGAAAGTGTTTTGTTCAGCTGCCACCGCTCCAGGAATGCGCACACCAAAGGATGGTCGATGTGCCCAAACATCAGGCCAGGGAGGTATGCCAACCCAGTCGCGTCCACCATGTTTCGGGCCTCCTCTATCATACCATGTCAGATCGTCACAAGCTTCTAGCACACTGTCGTCCGGTTCTGCAGCTTCAGGATCCCTCTTGTGTCCCCCAACCAGATGCGATAGGCGATGGGCAATGGGCAATGTGACCCAAGAAACTCGGGATCACCGTCCCATCAACTGGCCCCCCCGTACAGCACTAGTAACCTGCCAGCTAGTATCTGCGCAGGATCTCCAACTTGTACCTGTATCAAGAACCTCATGTCAAAATTAAAAACGATTTACATAGAAAAGAAAATCGCGAGTTAAACGATTCATGCACATACCCGATGTGGAGCCTATCGCCACGAACCTCCCACTGCTGTCCCGCCCCAATGTCCTGCGTCCTGGACCGGTGGATGCCTATTGCACAAACTCCTCAGAGAACTCGTCTGAGTCCTCGTCACCGAAATCCTCCTCCACATCCATCGCCACGACACCTCCTGTCGACTCCTCGTCCCCTACATCTCCAACCACCACTGCACGTGCGGCCTCCATCTCCTTCCTAGTGAATGCCATGGAGGGCCGCTTGCTCACCTGTGATGGAGCGACACTACTCTCGCCCACCCTCGCCCTATTCCCCGACCGCCGCCGCTGCGCGACACCCATAATTCAGTAAATCACCAATAAATATATCCACATACATACAATAATTCAACATAAATGAACACATAGTAACACAAAATGTAGAAAACGACGCCCGACTCAATGTTCGAGGTGCATGGACAGGGCACAGTACGCCCATCCATATGGGCGCATTGATGGGATGTAATGCGCCCGTCCCATGAATGGGTGCATTGCCCCATGTGCCCATCCATATGGATGGACACATGAATGGGGCACATGGAAAATTGCGCTACACCACACGGTGGGGCGCGATCTATCGTGCGCCCGGAGCCAATTCAGCAAATTGGCCTCGTTTGTCCACTTTTTGACCATTTTTTGTGTACCTTCATTCCTATGAAGCCTTTCCCGCATCCTGGTCCTTTATGCAACATGTTTTTACTGTTTTTTAGTGTGAAGATTTAGAGAGAAAATTGATTGAGTTGAATAGAAAGAAAGAATAAATGAATTTGAATTTTGAATTTAAAAGGACTTAAGGCCATTTTCGTAATTAGGGGGTCGACGCCTGAAAAAAAGGGAAGTGGCGTTAATTAAAACCCTAAGTATATTTCCATTGACCTATTTGTTAATTTAAATTATTTTTTAAAAAAAATCCTTAAGCAACCAGTTTTTGACATGTGTCAAGATGGTGGTGAACTGGAGAATTTTGTGCACTAATGATGGTGCCTGGACAATTAATTACACCATTAGGGGTGGTAGGACTATTTTGGTTATAATTAATCAATGTGTAGTACTTTCTTGAAATGGAAATTTAAAAAGGGTTTTTTTTTTCTAGAATTTTGGTCATTTTAGAGTACCATATTTTTTTTTGCTAACATTGCTAAGATAGGTGGTGGGAGCCCATGCCACACAAGTTACAAAGGGTGGAATAAAGGGGAGGGATAAGGGCCGGATACCAATTGGGGGGATTCGAACCTGGGACCATAAGGTACCCAGTCATCCAAGCCTACCACCAGGCTATTACCCCATTGGTTTAGAATACCATATTGATTCGGTGTGGTGTGATGATAATTGAGGAAAAAGAAAAATGTGATAATTTATTAGTAGAAGAACAAAAGAAAAAATATTTTTTTTTAATAGTAAAAAAAGAAAAAGTTGTAAAAAAAATGAAGTAACTATTTTAATATACCCAAAATATAAGGTAGAGCAATAAGTAAGAGTATATATTAAAAACGAAATATTAACAATGGGATCAAAGGCTGCTCACAATTCACTCATATCCACTTAATATAATGCTTTCGCCTTCCTTAGAATTTAGGTCACTATAGTTTTACTAATTATAAAAGTTCGTCTCCATAGTATAAATTCCTGCTTTCGTTCTTGTAGGTAGTGTTTGCTCCGGTGGAAGACTCTGCAACCTGTTACTTCTCTAAGCCTCTCATTGAACACATTTGAAAAGGAATCCATTTTGCCTTTAGGCATCGACACAGTAATCGCCACGCCTCCTGCTATAGCCTTACAAAGCTCAACTGCTCTGCCAGAATCATCTATGTGCAACCCTTCCAGCTTCTTTGGCCTTCCCCATCCATAATCTAGACGATACGGATCAAATCTTGGCGATCCAGCCACTAGAAGCACACGTTTCCCATGGAATATGCGTG
Organism: Ruellia speciosa; assembly: GCA_001909325.1. Taxonomy (NCBI): domain Eukaryota; kingdom Viridiplantae; phylum Streptophyta; class Magnoliopsida; order Lamiales; family Acanthaceae; genus Ruellia; species Ruellia speciosa. Next base: position 10,123 of record MAYD01574992.1, read on the forward strand.
GATTCTACAAGCATAATGTCCAAACAATTACCAAAGTATGTATCAGGCAACGGGGGATTTAATCGCGTGCACGAGTCCACGGGAAACATAGGTACTCAGACTCTTTGCCTCCCACCTCCTCTCCAACAATAGCTGCAGACTTTACTAAGCAAGTCCACACATGGGTGCAGATCGTGGTGAACGATGACACCCGAGCCTCAGTTGGCTTCCTCTATGTAAGATGAATTTTTTGAGCTCCTCTATTTCAACATCCCTTAGGAGAAACGTGCATTGAACTTTTGTATTAGGTAGGCTAATGGAGGAAGATAGAACTGGCCTATAATAATTCTTCATGACACTCCAGTAGGTCGTGGCGACTTCACTAGCAATTCCGGTTGCCCTGTTGTAGAAAGGCAGATATTTTTGGCCCGAAGCTAAAAGATGTGCATCACCGTTGGATTTTGCGACGGAACTCCATGCTTCTAGAAACCTCATGATTTTAGCCCAATCAGCTATGGCATGATGGATGATGAAGCCAATGGAAAAGCCCTGGTTCGGAAACAATGTCACCTCGACCACGAAGGGGGAGAATTTTATGTGATCGGGGGAATTATCAGCCGACGATGGCAACTTATCAGGGACGATTGCATGGAATTTATCGGCATCTTGGGGATGATTATTATTTCCCATGAGATGAAAGAAATCGGTATGGGAGAGGGCAATGGAGAAAGGAACAGAGTCCCCAGGTGAGTAAAGGGAAAATGGCATGGAAGAAGAGAGAGGGAAAACAATATTGCCTGCAATGGGAGGGAAATGGTGGAGAGTGAGGGATAGGGAATTCTTGAGGATTGGAATGATGGCGTGAAGGAATTGTGATTTTGAGCATTGGAATTCATACAAGAGGAGAGTTTGGAGAGGGGGTGTGTTAAGGAAAATGATGTCGAAATGCGACAGTGGGAGAAGTTGGTCAGATGAAGGGCATACGCATACCTCACACTTGTCTATAATGTTTGCTGCCATAAATGGTAAATGGCACTCAATTGAAGGATCTCTACACACACACACACACACATATATCTGTTTTCGCCCTTCAAACTTAGGTGTTTAGGACAAAATGCCCCTCAAATTTTTTTGTGCCACATCGACTCCCAAACTTAGGCTTTTCGGACAGATAGCCCCCCAAACTTTATTTTTGTGCATCGTTTGTTGAATTATAAACTTTCAATTAAAAAAATATTATGTTTTCATATTCTTTTAAAGCCCAAAATAATTATTTTCCATATTATCTCCTAAAAATTGATTATTTGACGGAGTTATTTCATTATGGTTGTATTGGCCTAAAAGGCTATGCGAAAGGAAAATAATATTATTTGAAGTAATATTTTACCTATCTATAAACATAAAAAAATATAATATTCCTAATATTAGATTAATTAGATTCTCGATCATCACCAAGTTGAGGCATTTCAGGCCAAATACCTGTTTGGCAGCAATTCGGTTGCGTTCACTGCACAAATATACAAGGACTTGGGATGAATCGATTGTGTTGTGATTTGATTGAACTTTTTGAGATGATGGATTAAAATTGTGTATTGTAGTTTGTGACATCTTGAGATTGAAAATCTTTTGCATGCAAATAAATGCACCTTGTTCGCCATATATGTTGGCTAAGATCTCCTCCAGAATCGGAATTGGATTATATACAGAATCTGTATATATAGATCCGTTCAATATGAATGTGAATATGTTCATTATTGTATTTATGGATAGTATATTTTTTTTTATGAAAAATTGAATTAATTCCCATTTTGAACATAGTCCAACCTATTTTGAATATATTACAACCCATATTGAACAGATCTACATTGTGGAACAATACTTTGATCTGTACAGTAACCGAACTGCCCAGAATCTCCTTGGCCAATTTTGGCATTGGCTTGTAGAATGCCACGTTTCACAAGAGAAATAGATGGATCGCAGTTATTGCCTTGCTATCCAACATGTTCAAATCTTACTATTTCATAGTAGCCAGTTTCTCTTCTAGAGAGATTCGTGCAGATCCCTTCAATCCACGTCCTCGTGAAACTATAGTCGATCCCATCGAATTTTCCGACAGGAGATTTTCCTTGGCTCATCTCCCTCAATCTGGGCACTTTGAAATTGTACAAAAAAAATGAAAGAGAAACACACGGAAAACAAGGGATTTGTTTAATTGCCCCATTTGTCAATACTGACATGTTTGGAAGAGGTTTTTCCCAGTATAATTTTAGAGCATAGATGTTTGGAAGAGGTTTTTCCCTTGATTGAAAGCTTCCGCAAAAGCATTCATTTTAGCTTTTGGCATTGATACGCCAATCTCTACACCTTCAACATCTCTTGACTTGCAAATCGAAATTCCTCCTAACAAATCCATGTGCAATGATTCCACCTTCTTCGGCCTTCCCCAGCCGTGGTCATCCTCATACGGATCAAATCTTGGTGATCCGGTTACTATAAAAACCCTTTTCTCACGTTTGCTCCTAAATTCCAAAAACCTCTTCTCTGATCCATCCAATATCCCATTTTCATTCTTCACAATCTTCCCAATTGCCTCTCCAATAGCCTGTGCACCAACTACTAACCCTTCATTCGATTTCAGCTCTCCATGACTGGTCTTTGCAAGGATCATCTCCACGCAATTACCAAAGTAATTATCTGGCAGCCTCGGATTTAACCGAGAACGGCAATCTATGGCGCAAGAAAAGTATTCTGGCTCGTCCTCTGCCACATCCTCTCCGGCAGCGGCTGCTGACTTGGCTAAGCATGTCCACACATGTGCACTGGCTACTGCAAAAGATGAAACATGAGTTGTCGAAGATGATTTTTGCATGTGGTTCAATACAATGTTTTTTAGCTTCTTTAGATCAGCCTCTGTAAAAATAAATGTTTGTCGAACTTTTCCCGTAGGTAAGATAACCGAAGAAGACACCGACAACCCATACTTCTTTAACGAGCTCCAATATGCAGTAGCAAGCTCATTGGAACCACCAACAACAGTCCTATCGTAAAACGGTAAGTACCTCTCAGGAGATGCCCAAAGATGAGCATCCCCATTGAATTTGGAGATAGCTGCCCATGTTCGAAGAAATTGGAAAATTGTCGCTCCATCACATACGGAATGATGGATGGTGAAACCAATGGAAAGGCCTTGATTCGGAAACAATGTCACCTGGAAAGCACATACAGGCAATTTGATGGAGTCAGATGAATGAACTGCTGGGGGTAACTCAGGGACGAACTCGTGGAACTTGTCAGCATCTCTAGATTGATTTTGTGAAAGGTAATTGAAATCAGCAGTGGTCTCTGCAATTGCCAGAGAAATGGAGTCCCCTGCTGCATAATGTAAAATAGGCATACCGGAGACGAGAGGGAAAACGATCTTCCCCGCGAGTGGAGGAAAATGCTTTAGAGTGATGGACAAGGAATTCATGAGGTTTGGAACAGTGGTGTCAAGAATGTGTGATTTTGGACAATTCAGTTCATAAAGGGTGACTCTTTTCATATGAGGAAAGGAAAGAAACAAGATGTCCCCATGTAGAAGTGGAAGAATTAGGGCAGGAGTACCTGCAGAAGAGGGCAACACCCGATGGTTCCCGACAATGCTTGTAGCCATTAGAATTGATGACCCGATGCACTAAGTTGTGTTACAGATATAGAGTCAAGGAATTAATAGAAAATATTAATGGAATTCTTTGAGATATGTCCGAATAGAAAATTAGATTCTCCGTGCTTCTCGTGGGTGTAAAAAAAATTCACGATAATTTTAAAAACAAGCAAAGTCAACTTGTTCACATGTTTACATTAATTAACTGAATGCTTCTCGTGGGTGTCAGAAAAATTCACGATAATTTTAAGCAAGCAAAGTCAACTTGTTCACATGTTTACATTAATTAACTGAATGCTTCTCTTGGGTGTCAGAAAAATTCGCGATAATTTTAAACAAGCAAAGTCAACTTGTTCACATGTTTACATTAATTAACTGAATGCTTCTCGTGGGTGTCAGAAAAATTCACGATAATTTTAAAAACAAGCAAAGTCAACTTGTTCACATGCTTAAATTAATTAACTACACTACTAAACGCAGCCCCTTTACTAGGCATAGCCCCAATGATCTTTTTGTCCCTCGCCCTTTTTGACCCATGCACCCCAAGTGAAAGAGGTGGGCGCCTCATGGGACATCCCGGCCCAAATCGCGCCTCGGCCTGGCCCAGGTGCCTTTCGAGGCGCTTGAAGGGGGGCTACGCATGGCGCCCGACCCTAGGCTCGAGTGCACCACTTTTTTTAAAAAAATTTCGCGAATGTTTATGTATTTAATATGTCTAGGTAAATAAATGCAATGCATTTCAATATTATAGGTTCTGTTAGAAGAGTTTGATGGTGATCACAATGACTATGAAGAGTATTTCGTGACATTAGAAAAGTTCGAGAA
>MAYD01575356.1:0-25464 GCA_001909325.1 Ruellia speciosa
AAGTTTAAAAATATTTTGGATAGATTCTATTAGATGAAAAACGGAGGGAGTATAATATAAGATGTTTGTAATTATTTTGTACAGAAGGGGATATTTGCCCAATTTTGCCTTGTGTTGGTGCTTCACTGCTTGGTAGGTGCATTCTTTCAGATTTGGCGGGTCGACTTCAAACCTATCTCTAGTCTCTATACATGAAAATGAAAATGAATTTATATGAATATATGAATGAATTGGCCCCTGTAAACTATAATACATGACCCCATCCCCAATTAATTCTCTCTGGTCCATACACCTAATTCTTATCCACTTTGAGGCTTGAGCTAATTCCAATTTCATTCTCATTTTTATCCCCCTTTCGATTACTAGCAATTCATACAAAAGTTGTCTCGTGTCTCTCTTATCTGGAAATCAGTGTGAAATACATTACCTTATTGAAGGCAACAAGCAAGCAGGCCGGTTACTACATTCAGGGTTGTTTTTTGAATTATTGGATGCACTCGGTACACATTTATTTTATTATATATTTATATAAGTGGGACCATCTTATATTTCTTTAAGAACCGGAATCGCATCGCATATATAAATAGACACGATTGAGATAATCCGACAGCCCATAATGTAATGGAAACACCTAGTTTCGTGTAGAAGCAGGCAGCAGCCATATTGGAGTACATGGTCACTGTCACATCGATTTATAACGTAACAAGAATTAAGTAAAAAGATTTGCATACAAGAGCAATGAGAAACAAGTATATATAAAATCAAATTACTGGAATCATTAGTAGTAACATTAAGGAATTATTAATTGCCGCCGGCCATTTAATAGTCCCATGGAAGCAAGAGAATCGTGTGATCGTGTCTCCTTCTCCTTCCTATCCATAGGAATGATTCTTTACTGCTTAAATTCAATCATTGCCCTGAAGTTACATAAATTACTGCCGCTTTTTACCAATATTATTCCCAATCATAGATTCACCACCACGTAAACGACTAAACGGGGCAGTTGGACAGGGGAATCAACGTTCAACGCAATACTAGTACTAGTTTCGGTTCGGACAATTATACTATGAGATTGAGACACATAGACAGATTGACAGACAGACATGCGGAACTGATAAACACCATGTGGAGCTTTTCCGGGCGCCACGTACAAAAAGTAGTAAGCAGAGCAATTTTGAGAAATTTATTAGAGATGAATTTGTTTCTTGTTTGACGATGAACAGGGGTTACGTTGGATCCTGAAATTAACTGGTATTCGACGATTCGTAGACACATACATGATACAGCAGTCGGCCGTCCCCATCGCCGTCGCCGTCACGGGGCCGATATGGATGGAAAATTATTGTACCCATTGCTTGCTTTTGAGAGCGCCAAGGACACAGCCACAGAGATTTTGCTTTCATGTGGTGGCTCCACCAGTCCTCCTCCTCCCTTTTTTATCATTCAGTCAATCATTTCGTTGATATGCAGAAAACAATCTCCCAAGTCCCAATTTATTACCATAAACACCAAACTAACCAAAAGCGTGGAATGGAATGTACAACGCCCCCCAATTGCCCCAATTGACAATTGTTGTTGAGATGATGACATCAAATATATCCAGAGGCACAGGCGGAGCATTATCCATCTATCTTACCTTCTCGTCATGAGTCGTCTCTGACTGATCTGTGCAATTGCATCCACCATTTCGATCCAGTTCCTTCCCAAGGCTCAGTCTTGGTTCAATTAACGCCTCCCAGACTCTGTCAACCTCTCTCACACTGTCAATTGTCGATTGCACAATGAAGAGGAGTTGTGTCGTGGCACGCAGTTCACTCAAACCTGCCAGGACCACTGCAATAACACTAATTTCTGCTTCTACTCCGTAGCTGCCGCAGGCTCCCACAGTCCCACTGCTTCTGCCTCCATGGATGACCACTTCCACAGTTTAGCAGCAATTGATGATGATGCCGGAAATATAGAATCACAAGGAGATGGCCAGGACCAACTACAACAACCCCTCCTCAAGAGAACCCCTACGCTTACTTCTATCCCTCTTGCCGTTGTCGGAGCCAAGGTTTCTCACATTGAGAGCTTGGACTACGAGTCAGTGCGCTAGTCTTTTACAATATTCGCTTTTATGGTTTTGATTTTAATTTCTGCCAATATTAGGAATCGGGATGTTAATAACTTGCAATTCATGATCCAGGATTAACGAAAATGATCTCTTCAAACAAGACTGGAGAAGCAGATCGAAAAAACAAGTCTTGCAGTACGTCTTCCTGAAATGGTTATTTGCCTTCCTCATCGGCCTTCTCACGGGACTCATCGCCACTTTGATCAATCTCGCCATTGAAAATATTGCAGGATACAAACTCCTTGTCGTGCTCCATTTCATCCAGCAGAAAAGGTTTACATCGCCTGCCTACTACTTTTTTGACTTGTGATTATCCGTTATATTATTATAATCTGAAATTGCAGATACCTGGTGGGATTCCTGTGTATGGTGGGAGTGAATTTTCTGCTGACGCTGGGAGCTGCTTTCCTCTGTGTTTGGTTTGCGCCTACAGCGGCGGGTCCTGGTATTCCTGAAATCAAAGCCTACCTAAATGGAGTGGATACCCCCAATATGTTCGGTGCAACAACATTGCTTGTCAAGGTGCCCTTTTCTACACTTGATTGGAATTATTTTCTCATCCTGTGTTTCAAATTTATGGTTCAAAAATTGATTGATTAAAGATGACCATCATTTCAGATTGTTGGAAGCATAGGAGCTGTTTCTGCAGGTTTAGATCTTGGAAAAGAAGGGCCACTGGTGCACATTGGGTGCTGTTTTGCATCCCTATTAGGCCAAGGGGGGCCGGATAATTACCGCATCAAGTGGCGCTGGCTAAGGTACTTCAACAATGACAGGGATCGTCGTGATCTAATCACATGTGGCGCCTCAGCTGGAGTCTGTGCTGCTTTCCGATCCCCAGTTGGCGGTGTGCTCTTTGCTCTTGAGGAGGTAGCAACATGGTGGAGAAGTGCTCTCCTCTGGAGAACCTTTTTCAGTACAGCAGTTGTGGTTGTAATCCTCAGGGCGTTCATGGTGTATTGCAGATTTGGTAACTGTGGCCTATTCGGGGAAGGTGGCTTGATCATCTTTGATGTCAGCGATGTTTCTGTGAGGTACCACGCGGTGGACATTATCCCTGTTGCTGTAATAGGGGTTCTTGGTGGAGTTTTGGGAAGCCTTTACAATCATCTGCTGCACAAGGTCCTAAAGGTCTACAACATCATAAATCAGTAAGCGCACTGAATTGAATATATACATATGTCGCCAAAGTGTCTCCCAACAATCGATATTGAAGTTCATGTACTAATAATTGGATGTATTGTAGGAAGGGCAAACTGCATAAACTTCTTCTCAGCCTGAGTGTATCGATTTTCACTTCTGTATGTCTTTATGGACTTCCATTCCTAGCAAAGTGCAGACCCTGTGATGCAGCCATAATGGATGATGATGAGTCCTGTCCGACAACTGGAAGGGCAGGGAATTTCAAAAAATTCAACTGTCCGAAAGGGTACTATAACGACCTGGCGACTCTGCTCCTTACTACGAACGATAATGCTGTTCGAAACATTTTCTCATCCAACACTCCTGGAGAGTTCCATTACTCTTCTCTCATTGTCTTCTTTTTACTGTATTATATATTAGGACTAGTAACCTTTGGCATTGCTGTACCGTCCGGCCTCTTCCTCCCCATCATTCTTATGGGTTCAGCTTATGGTCGAATGCTGGGCGTTGCCATGGGCCCATACACACAATTTGATCAGGGCCTTTACGCGGTCCTTGGGGCTGCCTCCCTTATGGCTGGTTCTATGAGAATGACGATTTCCCTCTGTGCCATATTTTTGGAACTCACAAACAACCTACTCTTGCTACCCATTATGATGCTAGCTGTTGTAGTAGCTAAAACAGTAGGAGATTGCTTCAACCCGAGCGTATACGATATGATACTGGAACTAAAAGGACTGCCTTTCTTGGATGCACACCCTGAGCCATGGATGAGGAATATCACAGTGGGAGAGCTTGCTGATGCCAAGCCTGCAGTTGTGAGTCTCCGTGGCATTGAAAAGGTGCACCATATTGTACAGGTCCTGAAAAATACGACACACCATGGATTCCCTATTGTGGATGCAGGAGTGCATTCTCCACAAGATGGGGTAACTGAATTGCATGGGCTGGTGCTGAGAGATCATCTCATTTTAGTACTGAAGAAGAAGTGGTTCTTGCAAGAAAAACGGAGGACAGAGGAATGGGAAGTGAGGGAGAAGTTTAGCTCGATTGATTTGGCCGAAAGGGGAGGCAAGATTGAAGAGGTAACAGTGACAAATGATGAAATGGAGATGTATGTTGATTTGCACCCATTGATCAATACAACCCCACACACGGTGCTTGAAACCATGTCTGTGGCAAAAGCCATGGTGCTGTTTAGGCAAGTGGGGCTCCGCCATATGCTTATTCTGCCCAAGTTTCATGCTGCAGGGGTTAGTGTTTTTCTAAAAGATTCACTTTCAAGAAAAGACTCATCATGTTTCATTTTCTGATGTATGTTGAATCATTCATGATTCCTTTTACCATTTGGCAGGTGCCTCCAGTGGTGGGAATTTTGTCAAGGCAGGATTTGAGAGCCCACAACATATTGGGTGCATTCCCTAAACTGGACAAGTCCAATGCAAGCAAAAAGGGACCTTTATCACCCTAAGCTATATACATCCACATCCACATCCACATCCACACACCTCGCATTCTTTCTGTTATTTCAATACACATCTGCTACACGATTCATTCTTGATTTTCCGCATTCATAAGTACATAATGATGAACACAATAACTTGATGCGTTTAGCATATGCCGGTATGTAATTTCTTTGAGAGGATATGAGTATAAGACAGCAGTTTATTTTCCTATGGAACAATAGCAGAAAATAGAAAACTGATATCTTGTATACTCCTGGAGAAGAGATTATTGGGTGGAATGTATTTAGTGGTACCTGATCAAGAGGGTCTCATCTTTCTTTGTTAATTGCAGTAAGCTACTAGGCTAGGAAATGACTAGATATCTGAAAACCACGGCGTAGTATTAATGGAGACAGTGTGCCTTGGAAGGAACCTGCCAATAGCCCCTCTCAACATATAGTGGAAAAATGTGTCCCTCCACCTTTTCTCGAGTATCAGTGATCCACAAACTCCCCAGAATCCTACAAAATATCCCAACCCCACAAAATGAACCACCACAGCTTCTCCAGTTCATCTTCATCATCCTTTTCCATTGCATTTGCATCTGGAGGAGGAGCAATCTCAGTCCTCGGACCTGTTGCATCCAACTGACAATGGAGCGCCTCACAGAAGACTGTTCCCTTCATGAATTGATGGATCTACGAGTGTTTGGATCTGATAGCACGTGCGAATCCTGCCAGACAGGTTATTGTGCGATACCTTCAAGTGATACAGAAAAGTTAGAGAAGCCAGGCCCTGTGGAATGGACCCTGACAATTGATTCCTGGAGAGATCCAGCGTTTCGATCCACTGAAATCTCCCAATGTTTGTTGGAATTCTTCCCGTCAGGTGATTCATGGACAAGTTCAGTCTGCCCAATCTGAAGAGTGATGTGATACCTGGCGGGATTTCCCTGGTCAAATTGTTTCTTGACAGGTCTATGCTGTTGAGAAGATACGAAACGGATTCATACTGCAGTATTCCCCCTTTTGCCACCACCTGCAACCGCCTTTGGTACTGTCTGCTTTCGTCGGATGTGAAGAAGTCTGTCCTGAAACCCACAGGTTTCCAACACAGGCAGGTATTGGCCCTGACAGGCTGTTTTTTGAGATATCCAGGATATGAAGCAGATAAAGCTTGCATATTTCTGAAGGAAGAACTCCAGTAAATGAATTGTTTCTCAAGCTTAAGATCAATGAGATGTTCTTTGAGCTGGAGCAGTGCTTTCCTTTCAGTTTCCTTGCAACTTTTAGATTTTGGAGGCAGAAGGCAAAGTGAGAAATGTGAAGCAGGAGCACAAGAAAGACAAGCTGATCAAGGGAACCTCGTGTCATTTCCTTTGCTTTCTGTAGACAAGAAAATAGTTGCAACTAAGACGGAGGCATCAGCTAGAACGGAGGAGGTTTATATGGTTTAGGTGCAGGTGATTTATCAATTATCATGCAATTTACATCATTGACTTTCCTGTTTGGAAATCAAGTGAAATATGAGGAAATAACGTGAATCAAACAGGAGAGTAGAAACGTGCACGTGCACAATACTTTTATCTTTTCATCGAGAAGGGGGGTGAAGGAAAAAACAAGACCATCCAACCAGAGATGGCTCCGTTGCTGGTTCAATCGCTAGGTATCTGGTTCAACCACTATATATAAAAAATAAATATATAAATTATGTAGATATGTATATTACACTATTACCATCAATTTTTTCAATATGTGCGTATAATTTTAAAACAACAAATATTTAGAATCGGAGGGATTATAAATTAAGCCATAAGACCCTTTTAATTCCACCAAGTTTCACCTAATCGATGGCTCTTCACTACTGCTACATTTTTCCTTGGTTTTGGACACCAACAAAAAGCATATCCAGTATTGACTCGACTCACTGGTCACTGCACCAAACTAATGCTACAGGTCAGTGATTGTAATTCAAGATTTCTGGTTTCTGAAAAATGCTATAATCTGTTTGTAAACTATATCTTTGGCTGTGGCTCCCATGATGAAGTCAGCATGAGCATAATTCTGGATGTACTGCACATGCAGCTTATCTACGTCGTGCAGCTTAAGACTGTCAAGCAATGTGGTCACGTCCTTCACATCCGACAGGGCATCTTCTCCTCCATAGCATAGGAAGAGGGGGAGATCGTGGGGAATCTTAGATATATCATAGGCAGGAGGTTTGGGCTGCCCATAGTGCTCCACGTTGAAGTTGGGATTGCCATAGTCGTACATTGACAGGACTCCGTCCCGGACAGCTGCAAAATTTAATCAGCTGTTGATTATTTCTTGGCATACACCAATTACCAATCAGGGATTTATTTACCACATTAAAGTTGGATGGCTACATGTATAAATTAAATTGAACTCGAGCATCAGACCAGGAATGTAACTTCAACTTACTTTGAGCCAAATGGACAAGGTTCTTAGTTGCAGTGGATTGCGGTTCATTCTTCAGGAAACGCTCGACAGTAGATGAATTGAGGCAGCAGTTCTTTCCTATAAAAATCTTGACCAAATATGAGGGCTAGAAAACTAGATGTGCTTACAGTCGAGGGCTGGAAATCGATAGTACCTGTAAGTGCAGTGATTAAATCATAGCAATCTATTCCAGAACCTTCACATAAGGCTTTCAAGAAATTTGCCACTGCTTCCCTGAGAGAGATCAATTAAAAAAAATGTTGCAAGATGAGCAACACACACACACTAGTTAGAATTATGAAAAGTGCAGAACTCAAAATCTCACCCTTTGGGATTGAATTCTGCAAGACCAAACATTGTCGTGATCTGTTCATCCAAAATGCATGACGTTTGAAATGGAAAGAAAAACAGAAAATTGATCAGGTAAAAGTAAAACAACAAGTTGCTTACCTCACCAACAAAGGCTCTAGCAGTCAAAACACCAAGAGCAGTCGTCATATGACTCAGATACGCGATTGGGCTCAGCAGCACCGCTGATCTAACCTTGTCTATTTGCTTCCCTTTCGAGAATGACGCCAATGCTATTAAAGTCCCCTGTCAATGGTGTTGACAATTGCCAATCAAAAAAATTGCAGCATACTTCTAATCATCAATCAAGCTTGTTCAGTATATTACATTATTACCATGGAATGGCCAATGTAGTGAACTTTTTGCTTGGTTTGTTGGAAGACTAGGTCGATGATGGATGGCAAGTCATGGAGCACCAGATCATCCCATGTCCAATTCCAGTATTCCTGTCAGCAGATTTCTTTAATTTCTTTTAACTAATATAGACATGAAGTTGTATGTGTGCGCACTGCCGTAATCCACTTACGGGGTAGGCAGCATCAAGGTGAACATGACCCCGGCTGAAGCGAGTTCCTCTGATGTTGGAAATCCAGACATCAAATCCACTATCAGCCAGAATCGTCGCCAGAGACTGCTCAGGTGGGCTTACCAACCACGTCATCCCATCCTGCATTCATATATACATGTAACTTATCTCGGAGTTAAATGGAGGAAAACACAGAAGACTTGTAGAACAACATCAAATTGATGATTTGTTATGGATGCACCGGGACACCAGGTGCAACCACCATACACTTATGCATATGGGTGATGCATCCATAAAGCTCCTACGGAATGAACCACATTTAATTACCTTGCATGATAAAAGTCTTAAACTTTATAAATAATAACATAATTCATTGTATGATCAATGTGGGATTGTGAGATTAAGAACCTCCTTAATTATCCTCCCACCACTAACTATCTTTAACCATCTCACTCATCAGAATTATGTCAGAAATAAGCTATTTAATTTACAAAAAATTAAATATTTATTCCTTATATTATGCTAAAAACCGAATTACAGCAATATTCCCCTAACTTCACCTACTTTCTTTTAACTGCCAAGGGAGAAAAGAGACACTGGGACCAGAGCATCATTGTCGTACTACATCATTAAAGTATTGCAAATGGTATCAAACAATCATCATTTACGGTTTCATATTCACTCACAAGAGTCACAAGTACTCCCACCCGTGCTTAGATCTACGGCGGCAAAAATCCTGACTGGCTATGCCAGTGCCGTATCTATATTGCTGCTTACCACAAGAACCCCATGTTGCAACAAAACCGGCGGCCGGTTCGCGCTTCCCCTTCCGGTCCGGCCATCCGGAATTCTTTGCACGCTCAATATGTATCCATCATCCGTTGTCACCTGAAAATCAAACTCATATTGGCTTAATATCTGTATATTACACACAATTGACAAGATTGCCCATTTGGAGCTTTCTTACTTGGAATTCTTGGCACTTGTACCCATGGATAATGACGGCGGAGGAACATATGCCCGGTGGAGGAGCGGCGATGTCGTCAGTGCCGGGCAGGAGAAGGGCGAATGCGAGATGGGGTAATAGTAATAGCAGTGGTGAGGCTGAAAGGGTTAAAAGAAGTAAATTGAGGGATGTGTTGCCGGAATTCATGATTTAGTTGAAGTGGCTATTGGGTGATCTATGATTCGGACATTAGATACTAAACCAGTAGTAAGTACAGTAACTACAAAACGTAGGCGAGAAGGAGAAGAAAATGGGCGGAGAAAAAAAAGTGAGCTTGAACTCCTCAGTCCTCAAGCTCAACCGACCATTCGATCAATGGTAAGTAAAGGAGGAGAGTGGACACCGGACAGTGACACAATCAGACATTCAGACAAGTCAGAGACAGAGAGGAGTAAATTAAGGAAAAGGGCCTAAAGGCAATGATTGAGGTCGATTGGGCCTTGGCTTCGCTAGTCCTTTTTCCAGTCCAGGCATCAATTTGAATTTGAGAAGTGAAAATTCTGAAGCCCAACAATTTGTAACGCTGAGCCCAATAAATAAAATAATAATCATCCCAGGCCCATTACAGCTTTACCAACCTTGATTCCTTGAAGTCATGGGACTTGGTCATGGTTGGTATAAAAGGGATGTGATGGGAATTGAATGGGGATTTGTATTCATAAGAGTCAGCATAATTTTAGGAAAGCAAATCATTTCTCAGGTAATTTCCATTTTCATCTATATAAATTTACTGATTATCTTTTCACTTTTAAATTTATTTATTATCAATTATTATTTTAAAAATATACTATATATTTAAAAAAATATTAATAAATTTTTATTGTATCTTTATAATAAAACCATCTATATATATATATATATATATATATATTATCAAATTTTATGAGATATTGAATGGTCCATAATCAGTTTTTACCATTCCTTTCTCACATAGTTTCATTTCAAATTTAATTTTTTTATTCTTTTAAATTTATTACTTAGTAGCAACCTAAGCGTTGGTGTGAATGGTGTTGTGCGTTCAACTTCATATATTCAATCAATCAACGGTCGGTCAAGTCTCTACAACTGCTCTGGATTCTAGAATTGTTGATTACCCCGATTCCGTCGTCTTCGTGTTAAATTAGTTGCCTTGCCTGGAATATTACGCACCAATCCACGCACAAGCACCGCTGACGGGTAGGTGAACCCAATTCTTGTTCTTCTATGTCTGTTTCTGCTCCTATTAATTATTTTTTCGGTATGTCATTTGGATCAAGAGGTATTACAACTTGTTAGGTTTGTTTCCTTTATCTCATAGGTTTGCGCAGCTTCATCCCTCCCACCATCCATCAGAATTTTCCTATGGCTAAGCCCAAGATTGCGCCTTCTATGCTCTCATCTGACTTTGCAAATTTGGCTTCGGAGGCCCGCCGGATGCTTCGCTGCGGCGCGGATTGGCTTCACATGGACATTATGGTAACTATGCAACTAGCTTGCCAACCTTGGTCAATCTTTGTTCTTCGTTATTTCGTATTCTGAATCGATAAGAATGTATGGTTCTGTTAGGGTTGAGGAATATGCGTTATGATGATTTATCCCTTTTAGGGCATGTTTAGTTTAAGTGATGGGATTGATTAATTAACAAGTGATAATTTAATCCGATTTTACTCTAAACCCTTTATTAATCAAGGGTCTTAATCCTGGCATGTTTAGTGTATATAAGATTATTTCATATATTGGATTAATTATCTGCATTAATCAAGGATCCTTGTTTTATAAATGCTTTTAATACCATAAAGTGAACCTGGGAATCCAACATTCTAAACTTAGCCTTATTTGATGGGAATAGTGAAAACTTGGAAATACTGCTATGTTATTAATTGTCTATGTTGCTAGAAAGATTTATAATCAGTTATCAAATTTGGGAAACAGCTTCTGCTCCCTGTGAATTTTGGGAAACAGTAATCAATTTGAAAATTGGGAGATACTCTTTTTTGTCACTAAATTTTTCTAGAATTTATTCTTTATACGGCTGAGAGATGTGACAAGATTAACACCTTGGACACTGAGCCACTCGATTATATACGATATCGGAATAATCCAATCCCTTGTGCCAGCCTGTCTTTGTAAAGGTCTAAGAGGACTAAGGATCAGTGGACCTAGAGAAGATAGAAGCTGTAGTTAGGGTTCCTTATAGGGAAATGCCTACAATATTGATTGTGATTTATAATGTTCTCTGGTGATATGTTGCAGGATGGGTATGTTGATTTTCTCAATTGAAGAATCGTGACTTTCCTTTGTTATACATACAAGTAATACCAGCACAGGAAAAACCTTGAAAACTATTATCCTTTCTTTTTATGGCCATTTCAATTATGAAACTTGTAGTTTGTGAATCATCGGTTACGTAATATGTTTCCGGAAATTACAGTCACTTTGTGCCAAACCTTACAATCGGTGCTCCAGTTATTGCAAGCCTGAGAAAGCACACAGAGTAAGCACAACTCTTTTCTCACGTGCAAAGTGTCGACTGACCAATTTATCCAAAAGCTTAGGGAAATGTATCGCTTTGTATTTATTATCAATTCCTCCTACACAACACGTGCACAGGCATATTTTTTTTACAAAGCCTTGCACATTTTACACCTTACAAATAGTATGGTACCATGGTGTGGTTTCGATCAAGGGACCTACCATGTTATTGGTCATTAAACACAAAGTTCCAACTTGTGTAACCATTTTATGTTTTTATTTTGATGAAACATGGGTATTTTACTTTTGCAGTGCTTATTTGGATTGCCACCTAATGGTCACAAATCCACTAGATTATGTTGAACCATTAAGCAAAGCTGGTGCTTCTGGGTTCACCTTTCATGTGGAAGTCTCTAAAGGTTGAAATTAGTGTCATACTTTTTTCCGCTCTCTCTTTTTATTATTTAACTCTATATTAATACTTAAAAATACATCCTCTCAGCTCTTTTATATCTTAATTTTTGGGACTTTTTTGATTCCTTTTGGATTGCCCCCAAGCATTAGAAGAATGATCACATGAAATGTGCACAGATAATTGGCAAGAACTCGTACGAGAGATTAAGTCAAAGGGCATGAAGTCTGGTGTTGCCTTAAAGCCTGAAACCCCTGTCGAAGAAGTGTATCCACTGGTAAAGTATCTTCATATGATCATATCCATGGAAGGTTGAACTGATGGATCCATGATATTTATTCTGCTTGTGTTGCCACTTTTTATAACTACAGATTGATGGCAAAGATCCTGTAGAGATGGTTCTGGTCATGACTGTTGAACCTGGATTCGGTGGGCAAAAGTTTATGCCAGAAACGATGGATAAGGTTTGTGAACCATATACTCCAAGCGTCACTTTTGTTTCTTATGCTTCAATGTATGACTAAAATTGTATTCCAGGTTCGCGCTTTAAGGGAGAAATATCCATTTCTCGACATAGAGGTGAGCTTCAGCCATTTCCAGTTTTTCTTCTCCACTTGTATTTTACGTCTTGTTTTTGTCAGGGTATCCTAGGAATCAACTAACTGTTCATAAAGTAACTATTAACAGTAATGCCATATTCTGTCCTTCTGTCCGTCCATGTCGTACATTGGCAGGGACATCCACAGTCTAGTGATAATAATATGGAAAAAGTGGATTACTATTTTCCATGTTATTGTTTCAATTATTTACATATCCTCCACTCAAAAACCATGTGGGTTTGTTTCCAGGTGGACGGTGGTTTAGGACCTTCAACAATCGATTTGGCAGCATTGGCAGGTGCAAACTGCATTGTGGCAGGGAGTTCTGTGTTTGGAGCTTCAGATCCTGCTCAAGTTATATCACTGTTGCGCCATAGCGTTGAGAATGCCTGCTCTTAGCTGGTACCTACAGGCTACAACTGGAACCATATTTGCGAGGTGATTTATTGTTGCTAGTTAAATTACACACGTCAGCCTGTTTCAATTTTTGCATGCTCATTCAGAATCATGGCAAAGGGAATTTAGTATGCCTCTATGACTATTGGCTTATTAGCTTTTGTATTTTTAAACAGGTGGTGGAGCAAAAATTTGTTCAAATATTTAATAAATATTCCAGTGATTCGATTGTCTCTGATGACCAGTTGTAAATTAAAGCTGGGGTCAGTTGTTTTAATAATGAATGGATGTATCCGTGACTGTGGAGTTATATACAAGTCCAGTACTTTACATTTACTGTATATGAAAATGGAATGGGAGTGACAAGCACGTGATCACGTGAACATGCATCCCCACCTTTTCTGAGCTTTGATCCAAGATACACACACACAAATACAATACTAGCACTGCTTTTTTCCTTTTCAGTTTAAAGGGTGGTCACTGCCTCACTGGTGGTATATTTCATCTGCCCCTTGGAGTTTGGAATTTCCATAACTTTTTAGGCTTGATTTCAAAAGGCTACAGGCCAAAGGGGTCTATATTCTATTGATGCTCAATGCAGGGATTATCGATACTTTTAAGGAACTTGTTATAGCAGGGACTCTTTGTACAACTCTGTTAAGTAACTAGTAGTCAGTCATGTTGATGGGATATGGTGAGAATAATCCTCAAGATATTGCATATACGAATTGGAGTGATGGCAGACAGGTGGATTAGAAAGGTGGGGCATCCATATGACATAATATATCCATATATTGACTTCAATCAATCTGATGACATGCCCAAGCTTTTCCAGGCGTTATTCGATTCTTGTCAATCTATATAATTCTATAATCATCTTCTTGTCCTTTTCGCCACATTATAGTATTAGCCAGCTGAAACAAGGTATTGATTCCGGATATTAAAAAAAATAATAATAAAAGGAGGCCCTTATACGGGTAGGTGGAAGAGGTATTGTTGATTCTCAAGTCTCAACCATGGTTTAATCCACAACTATTATTTAATTCATTAAAAATGCATTTTCATTTATGGTAACTAAGTATATGAATGTATTCGATAACTGTTAACACATTGAATAATTCTTTTAACATATTACACACTCTCACTTAAATTCAACAAAGCCATTTAACTAGCGGTTAATCACAATCGTCATTTTGCATTACAACGGAATTAAGTTTTAGACACTGATGAAATGCGGTAATAAGTAGTAATCATTTCGGAAATTTGGCAGTCATGATAATACGGTACAAATTAAATTAAGAAAGGAAAAAGGTGGCATGTATCAAGAAATATTGTATACATTCAAGGGAGATGTAAATGATATACGTATGTACATGATAAATGAAAACAACACTATCCCATGTACTCAAATCAGCACTCAGCAGATGCAGATTTGGGAACAAACAAATCTCTCAAATTTCCTTGTCAAAGTACACTAGGACTTCCATCCATGCTGAATGTTGGTGGAGCATACAGATACAGAAGCATTTTTATTCTTTTCTTAGGGTAGAAAAAGTAGAAATCCAAAGGTGTACAAATTCAAAGCATATTCATCATCACTCCCATCCAAACAAATCTTTTTACTTGGGAAAAATAGCCACCCCAACCCCAACTCCCCAACTCCCAAGTCCCAAGTCCCTAGTGCCATTTCTGATCTTGACTCAAGCACAAGATAGATAAGCAGGAATCACACACACACTGCAATGCAACCAACAATAAGAAATACTAATAAACTCTTCTTCTTGCTAAATCCAAGAATTCTGTCCCTCAACTCCCACCTTATTATTATACACATACACTCCAGTCCAGACTACCTTGTTACAGATCCAAAAATATTCACCCAACTTGAAAAAAAATAAGTTACTACATTTTCACCTTGTAACTATGACCACAAAGCTCGAACTCAGAGCTTTTCTTCTCTTCAACATTCTTGCAATTATTATATCTCTAGTATTGGCCCAAAACTTGCCTACATGTGACACAACCTCCTCATCTGGTGCCTACTTTTGTGACAAAAATCTGTCTCACCAAAAATGCAATACTTATGCTTTTCTCCGGGCTAATTCTCACTACTCTTCTCTGTCGAATCTGACTTCTTATTTGGCCATTGCTCGTGCTGATCTTGCAGAAGCTAATGGCATTTCAGCTGATCCTGATCAATTCTTCTACGACCAGCAGCCTATTCTGATCCCAATCGATTGCGAGTGCAGCAGCAGCAGTGGACTCTTTGAAGCTCAAGTGAGAAAGATCACGGTTGAAGGGGATAGCTTCAGTGGCATCGCGGAGTCTCTTGAGGGCTTGACGACTTGCAAGGCTATTAGAGAGAAGAATCCGAGCCTTACGCCATGGAATCTTGAAGAAAGAATCAATCTTTCGGTTCCTCTGGAATGCGCCTGCCCGTCTCTTCCTGATTCGGGCCGGTTTTTGCTGTCTTATCCTGTCAGGGAAGGAGATACACTGCCTGTACTTGCATCGACGTTCAATGTTAGTGCGGAAAGCATAGTTTCAGCCAACAGCAGATACTCAAAAGCAAGTTTGAAACCGGATAGCAGGCTCGTGCCCCTGTCAACTCTTGTTATCCCACTGCAAGAGAGGCCTGCTCTCGGATCCCTAGTGAAAGTGAAACCCCAAGACGCAACAAGCAGCATTCATGTTGGCAATACACACAAGAGGAGGAGAAAGCCAAAAATGTTGATGATTGGAGTTTACATAGCCGTTGGCGTAGTGGGCCTTATAGCTTGCATTGCCATTGCTGCAGCATTTTTCTACACTCACCTCAAGAGGAAGAGGGATGAAGATTCAATCAAGAATGGCGATTTTGAGCTGCAGCAGCTGAGTTTGAGCATCAGAACCACAAGTGACAACAAAGTGTCATTCGAGGGATCTCAATATAACTTTGATGATCCAGTTGCTGCGGATGCCACCACACCCCACAAGATGCGGATCGAAAACTATACATTTGAGGAGCTGCAGAAGGCAACAGAAGACTTCAATTTGAGTAATCTAATCGAGGGCTCTGTGTATCATGGCCGTCTCAAGGGGAAAAACTTGGCAATTAAGTGCGTCACATCGGACACAATCTCTAGAATTGATTACAATATTTTCCAGGAGAGGATACATCGGCATCCCAACACGATCAGACTGTTGGGGACGTGCTTGACAGATGGTCCGGATTCTTACATTGTTCTAAAGTACGCTGAAAATGGCTCCCTAAAGGATTGGATCCACGGTGGATTGGCTATCAAGAGCCATTTTATTTCTTCTTGCAACTGTTTCTTGACATGGAGTCAGAGGGTAAAAATCTGCCTAGATGTGGCCACTGCACTGCAATACATGCACCACATCATGAATCCCTGTTATGTCCACAGGAACATAAAGAGTCGAAACATATTTCTGGACGAAGATTTCAGCGCAAAAGTTGGTAACTTTGGCATGTCCAAGTGTGTAACACATACAAATGAAGCTGCAGAGGATCAAGAGGGGCAGCCTGACCCTGAACCCAACTCTGCTACTGCCTGGAATGTAGGATACTTACCACCAGAGTATCTCAAAGACGGCACGATCTCCCCAAGTACTGATATCTTTGCTTACGGTGTTGTGCTGCTGGAGATTCTCTCTGGAAAAGCTCCAATAACACACGGGGATGAAGAAAGGGAAGATGGGAAGGCTATCAAGCTATGCGACGAAATAAAGCATATTTTGCAGGCAGGAGATGCAGAGAAACTGAGGGGATGGATGGATAGCTCGATGGGGGAGAAGTACTCATTCGATGCAGCAGTGCTGCTGGCCAATCTTGCACGATCCTGCGTGGAGGACGACCCGTCTTTGAGGCCTAATGCTGGAGAAATCGTGGAGAAGCTGCTGCGATTGGCGGAAGAATTGCCAGAGGAGGAGCAGTTCAATATCCCTGAGAGCAGTACAAAACCCCTCGTCAGGGCCGCAAAGGAGGCATGAAAATTTAAAATCATCACTCGTTTTAATCTATATATATTCATCATCAAAATATCAAACATGTGGATTATCATCAGTATCGGGCATTGGAATGTGAATTTTGTTAACAAAACGTATTCTGTATAAAATGGATAAGAAATCGTGTTACATTTTACATATACATATGTTTTCGTACATACAAATTACAAGGAGGTAATTCTGTTAGGCCATCATAAGCTTGAATTCATAGAAGTTGAGGAGGCCATCCCCGTTGAGATCGAATGCAGCGATCATATTCCGGCACTCCTTCACGCTCCGCGGCTGCCCCAATCTATTCAGCATTTTCTTCAAGCTCTTGGGCGTAATGCAGCCGCTGCCCTCCAATTGGTACAATTCGAAGGCGGCCTTGAGATCACTCTCCTTGTCCTCTTCTCCTGCAGCCTCCACTATAGTGACAAAATCCTCCAGGCACAACAGGCCATCCCCATCAGAATCCATGAGCACCACCGCGGCATCGGCCTCTTGCTGGGTCATAGAGCCGCCAATTGAGGCGACGCAATGCCGCAGCTCGGCAGGGGATATTTTTCCGTCGCCGTTGGAGTCGAAGTGATTGAAAACTCGCTCGTATTGCTTGTATTTATCCATAAAATGAAAGCAGATTGCGAAACTGTATGCTTGAGTTGTTGTCAAGTGTTTGAATGTGCAATGAAATTGTGTGAAGTGAGCTCTATATATATATATATATATGTAAAGAAGAGGGGATGATGATGATGATGACGACGAGGAAAATGATGATTTGGGGCATGTGGGGTTGACTTGACTGGATGCTTGGAGAACCAGACGCGGATTAGCCGCAGAGCCGCCAAACCAGATAGATAGACAGATGAGAGTATTTAGTTAAAAAGACAGGCATTAGCATACGGATTCAATACGCACGACATTTAATCTGGACATTACTATTTACAGCCCCCGATCCCAGGTATAGCCCCTCAAATTACCATTTTGTCCTTAGTCTTATATAAAGAAATTTTCAAAATTTCTTTTTCACTCTTTACCAAATCTTTTCACTTTTCAACTCTTTTTCATCTAGATTTTCTACGATATCCTTAGAAAAGTATGTCGGAACACAGACCCGAACGTGGAAAGAACATTTCGGTACTTGCAATACAAAAAAATAATTGAAATAGAGTAGGAAACACATACGCGGTTTCACGTTCGAGGCAATTGGGAAGCCTGTTTGATTGGCGGCCCGCGCGGCCGCCGATCACTTGTCGCCCTAGGGCGAAATTACGCGATCGGTGAGCATCTTAGCAATGGTCAAGATGCATGCGCACAGTCGTCGTGGCGTCATGGCCACGGAGGTGGGGCTATGTCCGCCTCCCCACGGAGGAGGCGACATTGGTGGCCGCCTCACCTAACGAGAGACGGCAATGGTGGCCGCCTCGTCTACGGCAGAAACGGCCATAGAGGCCGCCTTGCCTAGGCCAAAATGGCCATGGCGGCCGCCTCCTATAGTCCAGTCTTTTTTTACCCATTTTCGTCTTTTTTCCGTTATTTTTTATAGTTTTCGGTGTTTATTGCTCATTTTCCATAGATAGTATGTTCTGTAATGATCGAATTTATTCATTTTCATCAAGTAAGGATTATTACCTCACACGAAGTATTGAGTAAATGTCATTTATTAGGAATATTGTACATTGAAATATTAAATATGAAATGATGTATGTTTTTAGGTAGAATTTAAAGTGTCATATTTGCAATTGTGAGTATGTTCTGCAGGCGTCGAGATGGAGGAGTTCTACGAGTGGGTTGGGAGCACGGCACGCTAGGGAGTGAGGCTTGACTGGATTTGCGCGGAGGGCAACGGATGAGGAGTGTCAGCGCCAGTAAGTTGCACAGGAGCAAGGGCATGAGGCGCGGCAGGTGGGAGGGGTAATGGAGGCTGGAGGCCCGGCCATGGCAGAGTAGGGTGATTTTGGGGGAGGGGAAGCAGTGGAGTACTATGACGACTCCACCGACGAGGGATCCTCGGGCTATGTTCGGGTGAGGCAGCCGATTCGTGAGCATAGGATCGACTTCGGGTATACTCGCACATTTAGTAGCTTATATGCATTGAATTATTAATTTTTTTAACTTTTCTAATATGGTTTGTTCACAATATGATCAGGGACCAGCAAGCGATCTAAGACATCATCTGATGATAGCTTGTTGGTTTCTGGGCCATGTCCCAGTGGACCCGCCGATGGTTCCGTGATTCCGAGCTTCCTTGGGTACATGGCGTCCCGATTCTGGGAGGCCGAGACGAGGGGCATACTAAAGTGCCAGAACAGGACGACCTCGTGCCACAGGTTGCTGGAGGCATTCGGGGGATTTTTGGAGGAGCTGCAGGACACTCGCTGGGACAAGGTTGGTACACCTCACAGCCATCATGTATAGCCACATCGATCATGCGTTGGTGTGTGCATTTGTGGAGATGTGGCAGCCCGGCACGAACACATTCCACCTTCCATTCGGCGAGATGACGATTATGCTCCATGATGTCTGGCACATTCTGCGTGTGCCAGTGGAGGGCCAGGTGGACAGCGCCGAACCCAGTTTCCTGGATCTATAGACGTCCTGTATGGAGTTCATGGGGTTGTCGCGGCAGGATTTGAATGTCTGGCGTTGGGCGGGCGGGGGTGTTAGTTGATTCTGTCATGCAGAGGTGCGTGCAGCAAGGGATAGATCACATGCAGGCCATCAAATGGCTATGGATTGCATTTGGTACCACCTTGTTCGTTGACAAGAGTGGGAACCACATTAGGCCAGCCTGCATGCACGAGATCAAGGACGGCATGCACGCTGTGGGGGGTATCCATGGGGGTCTGCCACCTTGACCTATCTGTATTGGCAGCTAGGGGTGGCGAGTAGAGGAGACTACCAGGGTCTTACCACGTGCCTGACACTGCTGCAGGCATGGATCTACGAGTACTTCCCGACTTTTTGACCCTATCGGGATAGGGTGGTTATTGTGCCTGATGCCACCCAGGCCACTTTATTGCTTGTTAGGGCAAAGATCAGATCGACGACGCGCCTCAAGTCACTATATGCGTAGTCAGACTGTATGACTACATCTGAGGTATAAGTTTTTGTATACATTTACCTTACTTACGCATCATTTTCCCATGCCCTGATACCTTAGGTGATCGTTGATGTTGATCATTGCAGGTGACTTGGTTGCCATATGGTGCAGACCTGGCGAATGACGTGAGGAGGACCCTGCTGACCGGCTTCATACGCTACCGCAACGTTTTAGAGTCGTACACATCCTGCTATGTTTTGCGCTAGCTTGGATATGTGCAGTCCATCCCGGCTTCGATCATGACTCTGGACATTCATGTACGACCTTGGGCTTCCACGTACAAGGTCAAGCAATCAGCCTCTGCAGCCCAGGTTCAGTGGATCCTTTTCCTGGGACAGTTCACGTTCGTGCTAGCCGAGCAGTAGCCCGCCACTAATGATCCCCCGGTCTGCGTCTCGGGCTACATGGACTGGTTTCGCCGCTATTCGCATCCCCGACTCCTCCCACAGCTCAGGGCGTTTGTCAGCCCCTCACGCGGTCGAACAGCGAATACGCAAGTGTAGTTTTCTTGGTAATTTACTTTACACTTTACAGAGATACTAATTGTTGTTAGTGTTTTTGCTAGTGTTTTTTGGTAATTGCTTGTGTTCTTTTGCAGCGGCATTGCCAATATTCGGGGATGATGAGGGATTGGCTGGGCGTACTGGAGATCCAGGACCCTGAGATTGCTAAGCAGTTTGGGCCGTAGTTTGAAGAGTTGGAACGTAGATAGGATTGACACACAATTGTTATCGGCACGCACATCAACACACCTGGTAATATAGGGCCGAATAATTGATGGGATCCTGTCAATATGGGGGAACTAACTTGCATTTGACGCCTGGTTGTCATCGCCACCCGTAAATCAAATCCACAGTTCATAGAAATAGTACCTTAACAACAAATAATTCATTTATTAAGACATACTAGTGGTGCTTGTCTTTTTGGCGGAAGACGATCTCCGCCCTTGACCTGTTAACGTGGTTGTGGAGCTACCCTGGCCCCAGTCCTTGTATTCCCACCGACTCAGATTGCGCTTTGTCGAAGTACTCCCCTTCAGTCAACATCTTATGTTTGTGTTGACAAGGTTTCCAATAGCTAGTGCCTTCGGGGTTCAATTTCGCATGGATAAACCTGGCAACATCGGCAGCGACGGTGCTATCCATGGTGTCAACCTGTGCAACGAGCGTATGGAGGAATATACAGTCCTACGATAGTCCCTCACCTTCCACATTGGCATCTTCGTCTCTTCCGTCGTCATCATCATACTCCAGCTTCTTTCAAAACCAGTGCACACAGTCTACACCGATCGGGGTATCTACCGCGAATGCCTCCCACAACTCTCACGCACATGGAAGCTGATGTGTATTCCTTATAACACAACCATAGCGTTCGACCACGTCTTCTACCAGAGCCAGCAACCGCCCCAACTCATTCACCAATAAGTCCAAATTGTAGTGGGACATACGCCCAGCCAGGTAGTTCAACGGAGGCTGCATGTGCTTCACTGGCGTATGGCGGCGCGACTCTTGCAACATACACTTGAAAACACACGGCATCTTTTAGATTGGCTATCACAAGTAACTCTATAGAGACAACACTTTGCATAATTGTTCACTCATGTACCAGATATCGAGAGTTGAGAGCTTATTTCCTTATCCACCTTCGTTCACACTGTATCGAGCGACCCCGCCGACGAGTTTAGCCATTGCTTAAGTTGGTTGTGTGCACTCTCAACTCTACACGTTGTAGTGTTGCCAAGGTGTAGCACGCGGTTCGTCCAAGCACAGACGAACTTCTCCTTGTGCACCAAAGTCTCCTGAATATACTCAAGCACCTTAGGCCAATGCGCATACTTGTGTTCCATGTGCTCCACGACCAATTGGTGTGTGAAATTTACTCTACACAACTACCGTAAGTATACGGTGTCCAAGCAATAACTGGACGAGTATCCAGGTCATATTTCACAGAGAAGGGACAAAACAGGCTAATTGAATTTGTGTATTCTTGTAGCAAAGGAATTTAAATTGCAAGTATAAAGATTGAATTTTTTAAGAGATTTTGATTGTGTAGATTTGTAAAGAAAGAATTTTTAATCAGTTTCCAAGAATGCGAAAAATTGGATTCTATGATCTTGCAGAATTGAGTTCCCTAGGTTTCTATTGTTTTCCTCATTCAGTTTAATTCCTCTTGTAATAATTTTTTAATCAAAATCAAGATCCTAGTAATTAGATAAACAAGTATCCTCCCGGGATCCTAAGTTATCTTTCCTACGGTAGGTGTCCCTATGTGGTTCTATTGTCTAGTTCTCTCACAAACAAGGTATTTTAACTGAGTTGTCTATCTAAAATCCTTCTGGTTGTAAAAGATAGAATTATGCACAAGTGGTAGAAGTGGCCAATTTCTCCAACAATCGTTGTACTCAATTTAACTAAAACTTGAATTGATGAAAACAAGAAAGGTTTTAAACATCATTCGGAAAACAATTTAACCTAGGTTTCCCAACCGAGTATCTAGCCACACATGGCTTCAATAATCATCAAGTTCATGAAAAATAAAATTAGTACTAATGACAAAAGCATGTAAAATAAACCCCCTCAGCGTCAACTCGTCATCGCCTTCCGGATTGATGAATTAAGAGCTTCGGCTTTGGATCGAATGGAGCTCCTTTCGCAGATCTTCAGAAAATTGATATGAAAAAATTTATGGTGTGTGTGTCATATGTGTCTGTTTGTCTGATTCTGTCGTCTTAGTCTTCAAAATGCCTCCAAAATTGATTCCACGATTGTTGGGCCTTACCTCAGACTCCAAGCCCAAAAATTCGCTTTGCCGCGGTATTGGGCAGCGGTTTGAATACCGCGGGTCTTTTTTGGCTCGAAATTGTTGTTCTTTCCACAGTTTCCATGCGCGTTATTGGTCTTGGGCGCGGGTCTTTCAGTTCCAAAGCTTCAAAACTCCAGAATTTAAGTCATGCATACTCAAAATACACATCAAATCGTCCAATAACAGCATAAACAATATCAAACATCCAAATTGGTTCAAAATTGTTCATATAAAGAGATTGACATCAAAACATTCTAAAATTCATTAGAAAAATCCATCTAAACATTGACTAAATGCGTAACTTTTGGCAAGACATCACCAATTCATACTCTGTTTTCGTAACGGCTTGCTAAACTTTCCTACATGCATCATGCGTAAACCCCCTGCAAACACCTTATCCTTCATACTCATCCTATACACCCTGTCTTCCACGTCCTTGTATATGTGTCATGTGCAAAACAAGTGAGCAGTTTGTGGAAACACCTCCTGGACGGGGATGCATATCGTCACTAATTAGCATCTGAGCCTCTATAGCACCCACCTGTAGCTGCTCTCCGTCTTGTCCTTCATGAGTGCATAAGCAATCATGAAGTTCTTATTGCAGGCCGTCATACCTACCATCTAGAAAAAGGGCATCCGGTACTGATTCATCTTATATGTCGAATCCATGCTAACAAACATGGGGTACGCTCGAAATAACCTGACCAACTCTGAATGTGCCATAAACACATGTGTCAACACATTCGTCTCAGGGTCCGTCGCCGACCAATACACGTAATGATGCTCATTCACCAAATAGAATAGCTGCCCCACCACATCTCTTTCATCGAAGTCTATCCTCCGCAACTTATCTCTGTAATTGTAGATGTGTCTCCTTGTGGGGTTATCCTTCGGCATTTGTTCTTGAGAGCTGCCAGAATCACGGCGAGCTTTGCCTGAGCCGATGTCATGTCCCGCACAATCCTTTTCGCACTCGCGCTGAGGCCACTCATATGACGATAGCCCTCTGGATACACAACTAACGCATGGTTGTGCATTCTCGCACTATAGCCCTCCTTCGTAACAGAATCCCCCAGGTACACCTGTAACGCCCCAATTCCCATAAATTGGGCACATCACCGCCACATCTAACTTATTATGGAATCTAACCATAAACCCCACAATAAGCTCGGTTAAAGGCTAATCATGATCTCATCCTATCGGCAAATACTGGACTTTCCGGAAACAAGGTCCCGTACGATCACAACTCATACTTGAATAAAACTGGAAACACATAATGCAATAAAATAAAAATAAAGTTATTACAGGCGGAAGTGTCAAAGTACTTGTCCCACACCGGGACTCGGCTATTTAATACAAGCCGACAAATTTACATTGTTCAAAGCAAAAGTAAGGTCTTCACTGCTATCAACACCTGCAGCCAAAAAGATTAGGACGATGCAATAACAAAAGGGTTAGCTTGTCCTCACAAAAACCATCAGGTGATAACCTGATCCCCTAACATCACTGTATCGGAGGTGCATCCTCACGACCATCACATCGACCTGAGATGCATCATGGAGCATCATTAGTCGCGAGACTAAGTATGGAAAGGCATACAATGCAACTAAGCAATCCACACAAACATGAGACGTCAATGTATTATATCCAGAAATATTAGCCTTGAGTCAAGTTAAAATTATGCAACATGCATAAGTTCATAAATCATGCGATGCAATGCATAACTTCAAAACGAGTAAGCAATGAGCAGCTTAAATCCGTGGTTCTGAAATCATGCGACATGCAACACCTAGTCTCCTAATCATGGCGGAGATCTAGATGCTATACGTATTTATTATTGGAACTGCTAGCCAATTTATACGCATAGTTAACATTTGCCTCCACACGAACCACACACTGCACACTCAGGACGCCATCAACGCGTGCAATGCGGACAGCCCCACTTAGCGTACTCCATGAGTGCGGGAATATCAAATGTGCAAAGAGTGGAATCATCATGCATTTGCATACCACAGTTCAGGACAGACGGAATCACCCAATCTACATGTCCGGACTGAGGCAGCATCAACATGTATGAGAGAGAACTTAATATCATGAGTTCACACTCCCACGCTGCTCTTAAATCACCAGCAAACCTCGTGAAAGGGAGCTACCCCCAATGAGTAGAACAGAACATCATAAGGGACTTACAAAATTTGCCCAAAGCTTAAGGTGATCAACCCGAAAGCTTAATCCACTCAGTATTTCACTTTACGTTTTTACATCTTTTAGGGATACATTAATACATTATTAATTGTCATGAGTTATCACTTTGTAAGTGCCAAAAGCCATACGGCAGGCTTAATAAATTGCATGCTATACCAATTTCAGAATATGGTATCTTTATGCAGATGTCAAATAATTCATAGAAGGCACATAACACATCAACAATATCATAGAATATCGCGAGAAATAAAGAGCACGTAGAATAAATAAATTCATGACATGCGCTTTATTAAAATTTACCCGGCCGAGTGATATTCGGCACTTTAATAATTAAGTGGGACTTATGGTTGCCCGATGTATGTTTCCATACCTTAATCAACAGTCTTCTGAGACTTTACTGGAAATCACGAACACGATCTAAACAGCTAGAGTCGGGTTCGGGTTCACCTACGAGGCGAAACAATAC
>MAYD01575366.1:0-14085 GCA_001909325.1 Ruellia speciosa
TGTCGCCCTGTGCGTCGCCCGTGGGCGAGGAAAAATTTTTCCTCGCCCATACGCGATTATTCTTGTAGTGTGTCAAGAGAAATTAAAAGTTTTCTTAGAAAAAAAATACCCCCAAAATTAAATGAAATTTTATTAATAAGGCGATAGTTTAATTTGGTGATAATGTCAAGGTGTTGGATATTGAAAAGTTCAATTTAAATTCCCTTTATAAATATATTGATATATTTATATTACTCACTTGGTATATGTAGTATCCTTATATGTAGTAAATAATTTTACATAAAATGTCATTAGTAGGCAATTGGGACTTAACTAATACCTAGTCCATCAATAAGTGCTTCTGCTTGAATTATACGCAAGTCCAGATCCTGGATTACACTCTCTCATTGCGCACCTTGGAAGTTCTCTTCTTTTGAGTCATATAATTCCTTTGTTTTGTCATTCTTGAATGGTTGTCTTGATGCATAAGCAGAATGATGTTTTATTTGGTTTGATCATGATCTGTTCGAATTGGATAAATGGTGTTTTGTCCCTTCAACCAACTTGTTTGTGAAATTGTTGCAGAGTGCTCTCTCTCTCTCTCTCTCAATAAAAGGTGAGCTTTCATGTTTAAAATTTTCCGTTTGAGAACCTCAAAAATCTAGAATTTCATGAGGTTATTATTTTATGTAATTCATCTTCTCTTATTAGTTCATAAGTGGAATAAATGAGTGAATTTAGAGAGGAAAATGGGGATATGTTTTTGTGCCTCACATAAACCCGGACAAAGAATTACCAAAGAATTCATCCAGGAAGCAACACTTGCTCCAAAAGAATTACTTTGACATGGACAATAAATGGTGTATTATTCCTTATTAAGGAGTATTATTTTTTTTCCAAATATTCTATCTACAGAGAGAAACAAATCAAGAGATTCTTTGATTCTTTTTCTTAAAGTTGATTGATCAAGAAAGAAACAGTGAAGATGGATCAGAGCAAAAGCATGGGTCAAATGTACATTTTTTAAGAAGACCATATGCAAAGTGGTGGCCACCCATATTCCAGTGGCGAACAAGAGAATGAGTTTTGTGATAGTTATTCCGAAAATATGCACGAGAATTGTGTTTGGTATGTACTGTTTTAATACAAAATAGTACTCTCTGACGTGATTTTAATTGCATAATCAAGAATTGTATGTATTTTGTTAGGCAAATTGTGATAAATGGAGTATATGAGGTTTTCGTAGATGTGATGTATATCTAACATACCTATAGACCACGCAATAAAGACCGCATCGACCATGGCCAATTGTGAAATCAATGAATTAGTTAAAGTTCCTAATGTCCGTGCGCAGCTTGGTAGAATGAAAACTCGTCGATACCCTTTGTAAGTTTAAACTAGCAACATGAGGTGCAATTTGTACAAACGTTGTGGCCACAACCGATGATCTTGTAAAGAAACATATGTGGAGGAGCTGTAAATATAGGTGGGTTTGGTTGTTTTTGGATGCATCATATTTTTGGCGATGCATCATGTTCTATTTTTGGCGATGCATCATGTTCTTCTAGCAACCTAAATCATTGTTTAATATGTTGTAGGCAAACGTATTCGCCCATCGAAAATTGTCGGGGGTAAAAACCCTAATTTGATGTATACATATATAACCCCTCTGTTGTAAATATTCAAACAATTTGGTACATATTAGATGTATCACGAGTATAAATATAAATAACATCTCTTAGTAGCATGAAACCAAATGACAACAAATACTAATATATATATATATATAATGAAACCAACTACTATAGTCATTGCACCGAAATGCAGAGACATTGTACCAAAATGCTCTTAATAGAACTAGCTACTAGTTTAACCACAATACCACACATCACATATAATCGACAAGAGTACTAACACAGCATTCTACTTCAAAAGGACAAGAACAAAGCAAATTAGAAATAAGGTAGCCCATAGACAATGTAGCTTCGTTTTCAACCCCTTCATTTCTTGATTAATCATCGTCTCTAGTGCTTTTGTATTGTTGGCTATTCCAGCCTCCTCTACATTGTCTTCATTTGTTGATTCAAGACCTTTAGGTGCCACTTCAAGCCCGTTCTCCAAATGTTTTATCCTTCTTCTTAGGCCAAGAATAATTTCCTTTCCTCTTGGGCATATACGTGGATTGTGCCACAGGAGAAATCGCAGCCATTGTATTTCAATTATATAGGGCATTGAAGGAAGTATTCAAAACTTGGAAAATAGGGGATACTCACAATAAAAGAAATCGAAGCAATTGCACTTGAAGTCCGTACCTTGAAGTTTTAGCAAATAGAATACCTCTGATCTGGGTTTTTATCAATCCAAGAAGTTCTATATGTCATATCACTGCCACACTCGCAGATGATAGGGATTTCACAATATAGGACATACGCTTCATCGAAGAACCTCCGTGCACGAGAGGTACTAGATGTTTTGAGGTGTTGTTATTGTGCCGGAGACACCATTCCTAGTGGGAATGGTAGTCCTATTGAAAGAAATTGCCACACACATAAATAACTAGACAAAACTAAAAAGTCAAGAAAACCAATTATCTGCACTCTAAGTTTCAAACTAAAATGCACATACAAGACTCCTCGTCTATTTTCTCATGGAATAATTGGTTGTGCAATCAATATACTTTCTACTAGCCATAAACCACATTTCCTACCTAACTACAAGACCAATTTGGAAATAAAGAGTGGTAAATATACAACCAGTATCATATTTTTAGTAGAACATCGTTGTGGACACAATGCTTGCTAAGTATGAAAATGCACATGATTCAGTACAATAAAGTACCTACACACATTCAGTCGATTAGGGACAACAAAACCAACTAAGAACAACTCATTCATCCAATGCATCTACAAATAAGTTAGGGCAAACAATTCCAAGCATTCAAAAATAACACTAACTCCAATAAATAGACCACACGTTGCAATCTACCCATACCAATCACTTGCAACCAAAATCCAAAATTTCAACGTTCGATTCACTTTGCATCTACACATAAGCTAGGGCAAATAATTCCAAGCATTCAAGAACAACAAAAACTCCAACAAATAGATCACAAATTGCAATCTACCCGCATCAATCACTTGCAACCAAAATCCAAAATTTCAATGTTGGATTTCAATCCCTCATCCAAATCTTTCAATCCAACTACTTTAAGGATTGTTTAGGTCATTACACACATTATTATTAAAAAATAAAGCTAGTTTACCCAAGGGAGTTGAAATAGAAATATTTTAGTATAGAGGGAGCCACAATGTAGTATTTACTTCTTTTTTTTTTTTGCCTGTATTTGCAATTTTTTTGCTATTTTTTTCCCTTTCTTATTTATTTATTTTTAATGAAGTAATTAATCATGATTCTTTGAGAAAGCAGGGAATGTATTGTAGCTTGGGTTAAATTGAAAAATGACGCTGCACTGTGCACCGAATGCTAGTATATGTGCTCGTAAAGCATGGTGTGCTGCTTGCATACTGTAACCCTTTTGTTTGAAGAGTTTCAAGATAATTTTGTTGCATCCTCAAATATTTATGCCCCTGTATATGGAATGTTTGTGTGTTAGTTGCGCATCATCTGCATCCATAATTGCGATGTTAATTTTGTCCCTTTAGTCATTTACATCTGCGCCAAAAATAATATGAATTAGGTTATACAATAGTTAATACTGGTGCCAAAAAGTAAGTATGTGTTCCTCACGGTATGTGGACTATGATCTTTGTGTCATGGATCATTCAGTATCTAATTTGTCTCTTGACTACCCTTAGGAATCATTAGAGAGAGCCCATGTTACTGCCTTAACTGGATCTCATGATATGGATATGGTTTTGAAATTAGATTGAGGTTGTCGTGGATAACCTCAACCTCACATCTCAATGGAGGTTTCAGAGGAAGTAATGACTAAGATTGGTGGTGTTTTTCCTCTGAAGGATACAGCATGTTGCCCGATCGTTCTCAAGTACCTAACATGAGTGCTGCTGTGATATTATTATTGTCTAGATAAATGGGAAAACATTTTACATTGTAGTGATCACAACAAAAATTTGCTGTTTCTGCTTCCTTAAATGCAATGTAGCGCATATACCATTGACATTGTTGCACAGAGACAGTTCTCATGCAGCCACGCCCACTTTGACTGCTGCTAGGATCTTGTCATCGATCTCAAATTTCATCTCTTTCTTGTCTCGGCCAATTTTGACATACTCCTCGAACCTCTCCTTCAGGTCCTCGGGAAGATTTGTTGTGCCACTCCATCCCAGAAACTCCTTTGCAGCTCTTGGCTCAGCGTAGAAATGCTGCATCAACATTTACAGGTTATATATTAGCTGTGATATGTCTTGCGGCCTTTTGTCGCACAATTCATTTTTGTCTGCCTAAATGTGAATATTCCTGGAACAACAGCTGATAGAGGAGTTCAGCATACCATGTTACGGAATGGGAATTCTTTCTTGGCATCGATTCCCACTGCTTTTGGATCGTAATGCACTATTTCAACGGGCATCCCTGCAGCTTTGGCACAGTATTTGGCCATGCCATCGAGTGTCACAGTGCGGTCACTGACACAGTTGAAGATCCGGCCTTTTGTTGCATCTGGCTTTTCGACACCCAGAGTAAGCATGGACGATAAGTCCCTTACATGGGCAATGTTGGTTAGCTGCATCCCGGAGCCTGGAATGGGAACTGGTCTGCCTCGGACTATCCCTGTCAGCATGGAGATTTACCGTCAGTATAAAACCTCTTGACAGCAGTGAGTGAGTGAGCTTTATAGCATCTCTTTAACACTATCTCAAAAATAGTCGAATGATGAAGAACCTGCCATTGTTCAAGATTTTCTGTACTTACGGTCGAAGAACCATTCTTCACAGTCTTTGTTGTTGCCAGAGCCAATCATGTATTGCGGACGGAACGATGACCAGTTGTCGAAGATCTCCGAAATGTACTTCTCTACTTCAACATGACCTGCATCTGCTTTAACAGCATCCTGCAGGGTAAAGATGTCCGAACACGGGATCAAAGTTGTCCATTTTTCATCAGAGAGATCTAATTAAGTTTACATACCCCTTCGAGATGAGGAGGTTCGTCTGTCGTTTTATAAATCCCTGCACTACTAATGAACATAAATTGCTTTGCTCCACATCCCTTTGCCCAATCTGCCACAGGCCTATAAATGCAAACCTATCGGTATCAGATAAGTTTTCGCTTTTCAAATGAAAAATCTCAAACTATTTGGTCATCGCATCGGTATGGATTCTGCTACTTAGACCAGGCTACTCGACTCAAATTTAGATTAATCAAGTGGTAAGAATAGGGGTACTACAAGACTTGACGACAAGCATAAAACGTGGAGGGATTCAACCTGACAGCCTCCAAATCCTTGCCATTGTTGTCCAGCACCACATCAAATGAGGCGCCCACCAATACCTTGGCAATATCCGCGGGCTCCCCCCACACCGTCTTCCCTCCTGCACTCGTGATTTCCTGCAAAACCGTATACATCAGAAACTGATGATAGCCACACATTTTATCCAAACTGATCATCACCATTATCATTGTTGTTTTGCCAGGGCATCTTAACTGAGAATCTATTGAAGGGGGGCTTCTTCATCTTGTCGGAGGCTTCTTCGCCAACGGTCATGATGGTGACAGCATGGCCGGAGGCCAGAAGCTCCTTGGCAAAGTAGAAGCCAATGACGGCGTGGCCGCCGCTGTTGGTGTTCACTATGAGGACACTCTTCTTCTCTGCCTTAACATTGAATGTAGTAGAACCACCAGAAACAGCCCTTTTGGAAGCTATCCTTTTTGGGATAGCAAGAAAGGATGGGGAAATGGAGAGAGATGAGGAAAGAGTGTGATGGGAGGAGGATGAGTGAGAGAGGCATGGGAGCAGAGGAGCGTGAAAAGGATAAGATGATGAAGATGATGATGAAGAGAAAAATAGAAGAGATGATGAAGCAGCAAACGCAGTAGTGGCAGCCATTGGAGGACCTCTGGTTTGGACAATCTTACCTTTTCTTCTTGATGATAAAATATGATGCAAGAGAGAACAGGTGGTGTTCTTTGATTTGTTTTTGGGATAATTACAAATACCTCCCCTAAAGTCTCTAGTAATTATACTAAGCTACCCTATGGTTGTATTATTACACTATACTCCCCTTAGGTAATTGTTTCTATTACCTACCTACTAATATTCAAAAGATATCATAAAAAATAATGCACATTACATTTTATACACACACTTCTCATTTATATATATTTCTTCATTTATTTATTTATATTAATTATTCTTATTAATTGTATTTTTGTTTGTTATCCAACACACACTTTTTCTTTTTTCGATACTTCATTACTTAAATTATGTGTGGGTGTTCACGCCACAAATTATAAAGGGAATAAAATTCAGTAGCAGTTAACTCCACGCATCAAATTAAAAATTATCGAACGTCACGTAAAAATTGAAGATAATTACATTAATGCCTTAATAAATTTCAATTCAAATTTTATAAATGTCACCTAAAAATCTAATATGTCACACAATTTATATAAAATAACATAATTACTATTCATATAATTTTATGTAAAATTTGTAAAAAAATCCATATAATTTATGAATAAAATTATATACAAAAATACATAAATATTCATAATTGTAAAATCAACCCAAAATTTTAGTTAAACAAGAACTATCTGATTTTTCAATATATACTCAAATGAGTGTAAATATAATATTTGTATACCATAAATATATATATATATATATATATATATACATATATTATAGTTTTAGTTGATATAGAGAGAAAATATAATATGTTACTAAGAGTGATAAACAACTTTACAAAAAAAATTTAACATTTATTTTGAAACAACTCAAAAAAGGTATAATGTTTATTTTAAAATATAATAATATCCAATAAAATATAAAATTTATATATATATTTATATAAATAAAGGTAATATATATAATATATATACATACACACATACATCACCATTATCTTCAACCCCCTCACCACCAGCTACCGCTGCCGTCGGAGCTGTTGCCAGAAAGTGGCCGAAGTTGCTGCCACCACCGGAAGTTTTCGGAGTCATCGTCGGCATTGCAGGAAAGTAGCCAGAGTTTCCGCCGCCACTGTCAGAAAGTCGCCGGAATTGCCGCTATTGCTTTCGGAGGCAGTGGCAAGTCCGATGACTCCGATGGTGGCGGCAACCCAACCACTTTCCGGCGACTCTTCGGCGGCGGCGGCAATTGGTGGTGAGGGGTTAAAGATGTGTGTAGGTGTGTATATATATATATTATATGTTACCTTTATTTATATAAATATAAATATATATATATATATATATATATATATTTTATATTTTATTAAATATTATATTTTAAAATAAATATTATACTTTTTTTTGGATTGTTTTAAAATAAATGTTAAATTTTTTTGTGTAATTTATGACATACTTATGTACTTTTTTATAAAATTGTGAATAAAATTATAAGGAGGATAATTATATCATTTTATATAAATTGCGTAGCATAGTTGATTTATGCGTGACATTTATCAAATTTGAACTGAAATTCATTAAAGGATAGTAAAGACATTTTCTTTCTTTTTTGCGTAATGTTTAATAATTTTGTATGTGACATTAAGTAGCCTTCATCAAATGGAGGAAGGGTTACGAACATGTGAGACCCGAACCACCAACCTAAATTGAAAGATTAACTGACTTGGCTAGCACCAAGTCCCGCACTTTCTTATATTAACTAAAAAATAAGTTTATTTTTATTAGATAAATAGATATACTATAAAGATTTATATATAAAAATATCGGACTATCGTCGTTCGTTCAAAACTGTAGGAAGCGGATTAGTACACTGTACACGGTTACCCTTTTTGCCGTCTTTACCGTTATAGCAAAAGCAAGTCTCCGTCGTTGGATCAATCAGACCGTTGGGCAAAGCTGAAGCGTAAAGGTCTTATCATTTAATCAGATCCAACGGTCGAAGAAGCTCCATATTTCAACTTCCCTCTTTTTCTCCTCTCCTCTCTTCATTCTCTCTCTGCAATTCTTTAACAAATCCATCGAAGCTCTCTAATGGCGACTGCTATGGAATCTCCATCTCCCACTTCTCTTTCCCCCAACAAGGTATATACTTCATTCAATTAATAATTTTTAGTTTCAAATTTCGAGTTTAATTAATTGTTTTCACAAAAATTTTGGCAGGATTTTCGAAGCTTGATTTCCTCTTCCTCTGAGAAACGTTTCTGGAGAACTCTTCGCAGCCGTTTAGACAATCAAAAGCCGATCGAACAATCTCCCTTGCCCGCGAAAATGGTGCTATTATGATCATTTGTCATTTTCAAACTTTTTAGTATAACGATATACTTATAAATCGATTTTGGCAGCTATTTAGGGTGCTAAATGCTAATTAGGGTTTAGGATATTTCTGTTTATACTAGTAATTGTTTTTCCCTTTCAGAGAGATGAGGTGAAGAGGATGAAGCAGGAATGGAAGGTTTCGATGAGAGGATTTGACTCAATGGCACTTTCAGTGGCACAGTTTTCCTACTGCCTCGATAATGCACTTCAGGTGAAACATTCCTCATTCGCTTAATTTAATTGCTTCATAATTTTGAGAAATTTAGCATATAGTGTACATGTCTACATGAAACTACATGACTACATTCAATGCATTATCTTACCCATCATTACGTTTAAATATTTCTATTTTATTAAAAATTTATACTCGTGAATAATTTTTTACTCTCTTTCATAAATCAATTGATGGCGGTTTTACACGTAACTTGATAAATATAGTAAAATGGAAAATTAAACTTTTATTCAAAAAAAGAAAGATGTGTAGGTTTGTATAAAAAATGTTTGGACAAATATTTTTATGCTATAAAAAAAATATAGCTGGAAGGAGAGCGTATTATATGATAAGTAGATAATCAAATTAGTTATATTTTGATCATTCTAGTCATACAATTCAAATTTACTCAACTTACTTATTCAAATTTACTTATTTATTCAACTTTATTTAACAATGTTTTTCTCAGAGAGCTAGAGAACTAAGTAGGCCTCCCACATTCACTGAAATACTTGAAGCCACCATTACAGAGGACCGAATTGAAGACAACAGAGATAATGAAATAGACAAGCGAGGATTGAAGAGGAAGCAGGATTGCAGAGCATTCACCGAAAACATCGAAGGAGGAGGAGAAGCAGATTCTTGTAATGTAAAAATCCCATACCATACGGAGAAGCTGAAAAAAGCCAAGAATGTACGTAGGTACAATCTAACTCTGTTTCAATGTAGTGATTTTCAGAGTTGGTAGTGATGGGATAGATGTGCTTATTTTTTCTTCTCAAGGTGGCGGTCTCCATCACCACCAATGTAGCAACTATGGCAAGAGAATTGAAGTCGGCTAGATCGGATTTGAAGTTCATGCAGGAGAGATGTGCCCTTTTGGAAGAAGAGAACATCAAACTTCGTGATGGATTAGCCATAAGGATTCCACCAGACGAAGATGATTTGGTATGTAATAATCCCCTCATCATCTTTGGGACACCGCTGTATTTATCGTATGCATCTTCAAGATTCTTGCATACTTCATATGTAGGTGAGGCTTCAGTTGGAGGCACTTCTGGCAGAAAAGTCAAGTTTGGCAAATGAAAAGGCAACCTTAACGAGGGAAAACGAGCGATTGCATCAGCTTGTGGAGTACCACCAGCTAACTTCACGAGATTTCTCAGAATCTTGCAGCAACCTACTTACTAGAGGGACAGGACTTGTCTTTTCTGGTACAGAAGAAGCTGAAGACGGCAACCAATGGTAAAAAAAAAAAATTGTGTGCGAGCCATACATTTAATGCGCTCTAGAAAACACACACATGAGGTGAATGGTTTGATGAACAAGAGCAGGACACTACATTGCGCATTTATATTACGGAGGACGTAATATTTCGCTTCGTCACTATAGCCAACTGCGACTGAATCATGAAACATTAGGTGCTTTTGTGTTTCTTACTCTCATTCTGGATTTCATGTGATAGTACAAATATATCAACCATACAGTATTGCAAGGAATTGAAGAATGTCAAAAACTTCCAGCAACATTACTCCCCATTCATCATCAACAACGTTTCTATGTTCGGTTTCACATGAAAAAACCAAGTATTGTCAAACAAAATAACTCGAGAATAATGCAATTAACACTAGGGAACCTTTATTATTTCGTCATTGCCTACAGAGAAGATACATTTCGGTCATCAGCATTCGGATCATCAGGCAGAGTTGTCAACTTATGGCTTTGATCTTTGCAATCTTTCTCCAACCTCGGAACCAGCATAACTCCTTTTGGAAATGCCATAGCAGTGCTCATCTTCTCATACTGTTAATAAACAAGAGGTGAATAGAAACATGGTGAGTTTCATAATGTACATTTGAATAGAAAAGCCGACTGAAAGAGGGAAAAATGAGAAACATTTGACATTTCTGTGCTTGGAAAACATTCGTTCCAGATGGGAATATTAGGTTAATAATATTAACATTCGTTTCAGTTGTCTACGGGAAGGTTGATCCTTACCGTGTCAATTTTTCCACGTGCAAATTCCAACTCCTTGACCAGATCATAATGTTTCTCCACCAAGGACTCAATCTACACGAAATTTAAACCCAAAAAACAAAATGTTTTAAGATGAGACTATTGAAATGTCGTCAGAATGTAAAATGCACTCAAAATGTCTCAACATCTATTTCATTTAAATATAAGCAACGTGAACTTTACTTGATTTAGACCATATTTTCTTGCAGAATTTACACTCAATGAATCAAGATAATGTGAAAGTGAGTGAGTGTTGAATAGAGTTAGTAAGACGAGGTATTATTATGAACAAGAAGACATCATCACATATTGATATATACCTTCTTCATCGAATCTATGTACAAGGTCCTATAGTTTAAGTCAGAGGATGGGCCCTCATTTGGCCTTCCAGCAACTGGTTCAGAATTCTGATGAAGCATGAAATTCATCTACACAAATATAGAAAAATGATTATCAAATATAATAGTAAAATATGCAATGCAGTGCTACCTTGGACTTGATTTCATCGACTGCTTGTCTAATGTAGTCAAGTTTTTGTTCAAAGTTTCTTCCACACACACATGGGCCTGTCATGTGTGGCTGGTTTTGTTTCGCCTCTTCTTCCAAGTTTCCCTCACCCACCGGCACAATCCCAACTTTCTGGTGGTCCGTTGCTTCTCCCTTGGAAGTCCCATTGGGTTCTCCTTGTTCTATCCCTTCATGTAATATTATTTTTTTAGGGCGACCTGGTTTTCTTAAAACCACATGAGCATTGCCAGCCACTGAATTTAACTCATTTGATGATAATCCACCCACAGATAGAGCAGTCTGCTTCTGTGTTGCCTCTTCTTCCAAACTTCTCTCGCTGTTCGGCACTGTCCCGACTTTCTGGTGGTCCAGTGCTTCTCCCTTTGAAGTCTCAACCAAATTTACATTCTCAGCAACAGGTTCTTTTTCTCTCCCTTCAGGTAATATTTGTTTTTTAGGACGACCAGGTCTTCTAATGACCACATTGCCGACCATTGAAGTTGGCTCCTCTGGGGATAATCCACCCACATTCTCCATATCATTCTCCACTCCAACTGTTTCTGGACATGCATTATTCTGTCAACAAAATAACAGTTTAGTTTTCATCCCAATTAATATTAGTCGTCCACAATAAGCTCCTTGCAATGCAAGCGAGTGACAAATTAAAGAACGGTAAATGCAAACAATAACCAGGATCAAATGATGTCATGTATAAGTAGTAGGAATCTCCTAGAATGCTAACAAGTCCCTTTTAATTCTAACAGAGTAACAGTCCGCTTAAAATGTTGACGATGAATTCAGTGATGCTCAGTATGTAAACAACATTAAACCCTCAGGAATTGTGTCTGACATCGCCAAGTACTTTGTGAACACAACAAAAGCAAACATTCAAGTCACCGAGTTAAGTACCTAATAAAATCAAAATTGATGGTATATAATACTTCCTCCGTTTTGTCATAGCTGTTACATTTTACATTTAGATTGTACACGGGATTTTAGCAAGAGAGATATATGTGATATTTTATTAGTGGATGAAAAGAGAAAATGAATTATATTTTTAATGGAGAGAAAAAAAAGTTACTTGATAACGTAACACCTATTCCAAAACAGTTTAAATGGGAAAATGAAGCGAGTAAAAAACGGGGGAGGTATTATAACTACCAGACATAACGAAGACATGTTAGTTGTTTGTCATAACTATCAGTCACAACCAAGAGAAGACATTACAAATACGGTTACCTCAAGAAAGTATTTCACAAAATAAGCCAAATCAATAGTCTGAGACTCATTCTAAATTTGCTACAGTGAACTACTTCGGCTTTCATGATCTACCCACAGTTGCAAGACTATGACTAGAATGCAACTGCATGCAAAAGTGCAACACTTGGCACACAAGAGACTTAATTAAATCAAGACAAAAATATATGTAATTTGCAGGCATTATATATAATAATGAAAAGAAAGAGGGAATAAATGCTAAATTGTAAGGTAGGATGGAAGCATTAGAAGCGAAAATGTTTGGTATGAAAAATGTACAACACGTGCCACCTTAGAGACTTGCGAGTTGTTGGTGGAGTAAGTTGGTAACTAGAAACAGTGAGCATGTATCATCGAGCAAGCAATGCGGAATAAGTGGACAAGTGTACCTTACATCTAACTATATATTCTTGAAATCCCTTATTAGCCTAAAGGGAAAAAAATCCATCGAATGATTATAGGAGTAACAATAAAATGAGATGAAAAATGAAGTTAACTACCAACGTCCGCAATGAATGCTGAGAGTGATATAAAACAAGCAAATAAGACAAATTCTAAAAGAACACACACGCACATAATTAAATCTCAATAAAACTATTTGCTCCATCAAACACAATAATAGTGTGCAATCTATATAGTCGAACCCAAACAATAAAACACAGATTTACAAGAGGATACGACAAAGTAATCTATTAAAAATTCAAACATTGAAATAGAAATAAAAATAAAAGAACTCGAAAGTTGAATCCTCATTCAAAGTTGCGATCGAGTAAATAATAACAGACATAGTTGTTCCTTGCATTGGGTGTGGCATTTTCTATATCATGGGGTCACATTAACCCATTCGCATAAAATAATAAAAATAATAAATTTTTACTTATCACTACTTATTCAGCTATCACATATAAACTTCAACCGTATCATTGTATCCGTATTCAGTAGTATATATATAATCTACCACATACCATTAGCATTTACAACTATCAGCAACATATGCATTTTCGAAATAAATTTAAGTAGACGGCTTCTGCACATTTTGTACTGTTCCATATAATGGGAAAAAAATTTAAAAAGCACTAGGAAAATCGGTGCAAGAGCAATCACTATTACTAAATATGCGAGATTCATTTCTTTTAACCTCTCTGGTATCGGCCTTCGGAGCCTTCCTTTTTCGGCCCATTCAGAAGCAACGCGATCACAAACAATATGGAAAATACGATTCACTGAACCATCCAAAAACGCGCGGGAGCACAAAAGTGTTGGAGATGAAGCGGTTCTGAAAGCAAAAGCAGCGTTACGAACTTACGATCCTTTGATGTTCTCGAGAATAATGAAGGGATAACTGCTGGGAGAGTGGAGTGAGTGGAGGGAGGGTTAGCAGTAGTACAACTTGGGACTAGGGGTTTTGGGGGTTGCGGGGAATTGTAACGAGTAATCGACGGCTGGGATGATTGGACCTGAGCTCTAAGACACGCGCCTGCGGGCTACGGCTGCGGTCTCTACTCCCCCGGATAAATATGAAATGTCGGGTGCGATTTCTGTTACCTA
This sequence comes from Ruellia speciosa, assembly GCA_001909325.1. Lineage (NCBI taxonomy): Eukaryota > Viridiplantae > Streptophyta > Magnoliopsida > Lamiales > Acanthaceae > Ruellia > Ruellia speciosa. The sequence continues at coordinate 13,940 of MAYD01575366.1, forward strand.
AAAAATTTTCCAAAACAAATCTTAAAAATATACTTATATTTATAATTTTTAAAATATACGTAGCATCTCATAAAAAAGAAAATCTCACTTTAACAAAATCTCTTTTATTTATATTTGGATGTATTTTTAAAAATATTTTCAAGTAT
>MAYD01575372.1:0-11236 GCA_001909325.1 Ruellia speciosa
ATGGGCTTAAGGCCCATCAGAGTTGGAATTAGGGGACGTTTGGTTTGTGTGGGCATGGGGGGTTTGAAGTCTTCCTCTTTCCCCCTCCCATCCTCCTAAAATCTCCCTCTCCCATTTCGAGACATTTCAAATCTGCTTCGAAATGTTTTAAACTCACTTTGGAATATTTTGAATCCACCTTGAGATGTTTCAATTCTGCCTCAAGAAGTTTTGATTCCTTCCTCAAGATGTCTTAAATCTATCCCTCTTTTAGGATTGAGTTTGGTTTCAGTCGGTCTTGAGTTTGATTTTGGTTCTGAGTTTGGTTTGAAGATTTTGAGTTCGGTTTTGGGAGTCTCAAATTCAGTTTGATTCAGTGTCGGTTTAAGTCTCGAGATTGAATATGAAGTTTTGAAGACTTGTATAAGTTTTCCCTTCTTGAGGCTTGCTAGAATTTGTGGCTTGGAACCTTTTCTCCCCTCTTTAAAGGCAAACCCTAATCTTTTTGGGACTTTTTATTATTTGGAATTTTTGTGATTGGGGGCCGATGACAAGACGGAGGTCTCTGAGGAAATGTTGTTGAATCTCTCAGTTTCTCCCTTGAATCATTTCTAAGGTTTGGAGACTGAAGCGATTGGCTGTGTTGTGGTCATTTCTAGTTTTCTAGATGTTGTATTTGAATCCCTTTTCCCCCCTTTTGTGAAGAATTAGGGTTTGGAAGCGTTTGGGGTTCAATTAGGATCGCCGGTGATGATCGGGATGATCTGAGGCCCCATCCTGGTGGTTCCCCGAGAGTTTTTTAGGCATTTTGGTTTCTAGGTTGGTGATGAACAGTGGATAGTGTTCTTTTTTATCTCCTTCTATCTTCAAATGTTCTTCAATCTGTTCTTGGTATTTTCAGTTTGATCTTTATTTGAGGTTGTTGGACCTTGTTTGTGGATTCGAGTTGGACCCTGGATCCGGATTAGTAAGATTGGACCTTAATTAATTAATTGGGATGAATGGTGAATTGGGCCTATTGGTTTGAATGGGCTTTCATTTAATCAATTTATGGAAAAATTGGATTGGGCCTGTGGCCTTGGACCTAATAATTGTTGGGCTCTAGAACTGTGCATAAGGAAATTAATTAATGGTTGGGCCTGTCGGATGCGGGCTGGCTGTGAATAGTCTTTGGACTTTAAGTAAATGAGACAATTAATTGATTGATTAATTTGTTTCTTATGATGACGAAATGAGATTTTAAACAAGTGTTGCACTTAATTTCTTCAAGCAGTTCAATAAATTGGTAATTGTTGAACATTAATAACTTGAGAGTCATTAAAATATTTAATTGTTGGAAGAACAATTAAATGAGATTAATCAACAAATAGAAATGTTTGACTTAGAGATATCCGATCATTACTGCTAGTAATCGAATGGGATAATTAAATGTAAATTCATAAATAATCATGGGGGATTTTGCAAAGCCCATCATACTTGAAGATTGTATCAAATGATGAAAGAAGAATCAGAGCCCGATATAAGGATAGAGATAAGTGTTCGATGAAGATATCCCTCGGATATGGAGCAGTTAATGACCGAAGTCACGCATCTTTTCAAGGATAAGTTACTAATGGGACCCACATCTATGCAGTTTTGTTTGGAAACATATAAATAGTTTTTTCTTTTATTATAAAAGAACTCACAATCAATTACAAAAATTCAGAGATGTTTTGTGCGTCACCAATAGTTTAGAATTTAGTGTTTTCATTTACTTTTCTTTAAATTGTAACTAGTTTGTATCCTTTTTCTTCATTATAATTATCAATACAAAGATATTCCTTTGTATTGATCTGTTTATTATGTAATTATCTTGTTATTGTTCATCCAGGGCAAAATTGTGCAAATATTTCATACCCTATTCTTTTGTCCACATGCCTAATGCTTGCTAGGGTCACCTAGTTACAAAAGGGAGCAAGAATTGAATTGAGATATTATTACTCACTCTCCTATAATTGTTGATTTTCGTTATTTTTTAATTTCATTTTCTAGCTAATCTCCTTGTAACACCCCGATTCCCGTAACCGGACGATGTTCCCGCCACACCTAATTTACCTCAGATTCTACGCCTAATCCTCAGTAAGCTCGGTACTCAGGCTAAACCAAATTCTCTTATCCTATCAGAGTACGCCGGATTTCAGGAAGCTTGTCCCCTCTGATCACAGCTCACCGTATTAAAACTTGGAAAACAGTCAGTCACCAAAGTCACGCAAAACAATGCCTAATCATACTAATACAAGCAAAGTATGTCAAAAGAATATCCCACGTCCGGGATTCGGCTATTTAATACAACCTGATAAACAAAATGACATTTATGAGGCATACAGTTAAGAACATAATAAATAATTGAAATGTAAACCACACAAAGCAGTTAACTTACTATGTTCGCTCAGCCTCGCAAAAACCCCTGAGGTCGTAACCTCACCCTGCACGTTCGCCAAGCGGGATATAGTTCCTCCGGCCTTCATTATCTGCACAATGTAAATAGCACCGTTAGTCGAAAACGACTAAGTAAGGATCACATACAATACAATACATGCCATGCATATGAAGATGCATAATGAGCCACATTAAGAACATCTCCAATACGTTTACTTAACGGGTTTCGAAACATTTCATGTTATGCTCGTCCCTAGTACATATTTCAAAGTGATGCATTTTAAAAGATGCATCATGTAATCGTGTTGACTTCAAAACTCGACGTGCAACATAATAACCTATCCTGCCATGTATTTCCCATAACACATGATCGCAACCGTGCTGTGAATGCCTTTCCGTATGCCACAACATAAATCCTCATGCCTAAGAATACGTGTTAAAGACCCAACAACCCGAAGCATTTTCCATAATGCATTAATACCCAGTGAACCCTCCCCATGCATTTTTCATAATGCATTGATACCCATGCATTTTCCATAATGCATTGACACCAATTAAACCCCGTGCATATTTCATTATGCATTTAAATACCTGGACCTCCCCCTATCATGAATGCACATCTGGCCAGACAAAATAAAATACACACCATGCAGATAACAAACGTCAGCTAAAATGCATACAGAATCCTAGAGTAAGGTAATCAAGCCGTGCTCAACAGTAGGGACCACCTACCTACCTACTGCTGAATATAGGGTCCTGCAGAGATGTAGGCGGGAAGAAATCACCCCATCCAATGCCGTACACCAAAGCATGGAAGGATGAGCGCTGCAAGGAGTCATTATAGCCTTGGGAACTGGGTCGCTCGCCAGTCACCAGCTAGACTCCCCAGAGGCTGGAGTTTGGATAGTTCCAAATGCGGCATCACGTGTAGTACCCCCCACAGTACACGCTTACCATCCTATCCAACCCCTCATTTACTGATCTTAAATTACCGGTAAACCTCATCAAGGGAACTACCCTCGTGAGTAGAACAGGGAAAATTGAAAGTCGAAACTTCCGGGTTGGTGGAATTTAGAAATCCTATGGCGATCAACCCACAGGAAGATATTGAGGGTCACCACTCTAGTCATCTTTGCGTGATTATCCAATTTAATGCAATGTATCAATTTTATTTATCGTCGCCAATTGTTTCCACTTTTTGAATAGCCTTTATTCAGCTCGAGACAAGGGATAGATGCCACTTATTTGATCACCGATAGGTTTTACAGTATTTCATGCAATACCAATTCGCATAAAGGGTCCTTGAATGCACATGATACACATAGCCACATTCAATCACCGAAATCACATAATAGTTCAATTAAAATAATTTAATTGAAATAATAAACCATCCTATGAATTTAATTAAGTTTATTAAATTCAAGAATATAAATATAAATGCAAAGCATTTAATTCACATAAAAGAGTTCAATTAACTAATATAATTGAATAATAGCCATTCATGCATTTGAAATTTAAAATAATAAATTTAATAAACGCAGAATAATAAATTCAATAAGAACATATAATTCATAGGCCTAAAATAAAATATTCTAGGGCCTAAGTTTCACGTTTGGAACTTATGGGTGCCCGGTGTATGCCCTTATCTTTATCTACTGTCTTCTATATCTTCAACTGAAACTGAATCCACTGTCCACTGATCGACGAAACCTTGAAGCAGAACAAACTGACATCAATATTCTGAATCGATTATCCAACTCAAAATGTCCTTAATTTAATTGTTTAACCGAACAATTAAATTAAAATAGTAATCCCTTAAATTATTATTATTATTATCCATCGGTTGTTATTTCTTATTGTTTGACTGTTCAGAGGTTTCAAGTGTAGTATCTGCAATCGAGATCACTTGTCCATACCTCTCATCATCACAGGAAACATTTAATTAATTATTTAAATTAATTAAACGCCTCGATTATCCCTTAATCCAATTAATTAGATTAATTAAGTTGGATTAATTTAAGTCCAAGAGCCCACTTCCAACTGTCCATGGTCCACTGAATTTCTGAAACCGGCCCAGACCAAATTAATTCATGCCCAGGCCCAATGCCCATTCTGATCCAATTCATTAATTGTATTGTCCAAGCCCAAGCTACCTAAGCCCATTGCCAATATTCCAATTGGGTCGGCCGTAGACCATGGCCCAATGTGCCTCAATTAAATCACTCTGCCCAACTGTATTTACTAAGCCCAAAAGCATTAAATTAAATGGAGCCCAACACAACAACAGTCCAATACCCATAACCAAATTCTCAACCAAATCAACACAAGGCAACAACCAAGAACGGATGCAGGACAATGATGAACAAGGAAAGAACATGAAGCACACTGTCGACCCCAAAATCGACTGAAACCAGACTCGACACAATTTGGATCGCCTGAGACCGGTCTCAGTCGTTTACATCATCGGCCAAATCCATAAATTCCAAACCCCAGTTTGAATGTCTCCAATCTCCAATTCAAAATAATCGGGGTAAAAAAAATTTAGAAGGGATTGGGAAATTTTTCCAAACAGAACACACAACATGGAAACATCAGAACCGTGACCAGATACCAACCGAGCCTCGGCTGCCAACCATACGAGATGGGGTAGCACAAGGGCGACAATTCCAATCCCCAAGCCCTCGAATCTACCTCATCGGGCATCAACATTACCAAGATCCAACACCCACAGGCTGAAACTGAGACGGAGAGAGTGACCAAACCAAAACCGAATCATAGCCCTCAGCCAAACCATCATCGGGCATACAAAGCCAAACATCCAAACCAACACTGAAACCGAATTGGGCAAAACCATCGACAGACAACAGAACACAACAGAACAAAGACTGTAACAGAGACGATACCAGGGCCAAAACCAAAATCAAACAACCCACACATCAAAATCTCAAATCTGAACCCAAATCATCATAGACATTCAACCACAATACCAATATTCTTAAAATCCCCAAATCAACAAGTTAGGGTTTCAAGGATTTTACCTTCGCAATCGGCCAAGGAAGAACACCAAGTCCAGCACCAATAATTGACTCGAGAGTAAGGGGTTTGCTATTTATATAGCCTTCCAACCTTCACCTAAAATCCGCGACATCACCACTAAAATCCACGACCTCAACCCTAAAATCTACGACCACAGCCCTCGCGGTTACACTCGCGAGGCCAAGGTCGGGGTTTTGGGTTGGTAATGGAGTAAAATTCTCAACCTCCACCCAAAATCCAAAATCTGCGACCTCGGAGAAAACGAAGAAGAAGAAGAAAGCAAAATGCGCGACCTTCTACACCTGATTCCAATTCCTCCGTTCTTAATTAAAATCAAGAATGGGGAAATTACCAATTGACCCCAACCTATTTTCTCTTATGCAATCCAGTCCAAAATATTTCCCCTCATCCATTTCGGCCCCCAAGACTTTCTGTCTTTCAAATTTTAACCCCAAGAGTTTCAAAACTCTTATTTTGACCCCAAATCCTTTTAATAATTCCTTTATCCTCCCAAATAAATAAATACTAATATTTATTTATTTCTTTTAATTTCTCTACAGTAACACGGGGTGATACACTCCTTATCTACATTTTTTCTTTTTTTTTTGGTGGAAATAGGGATGTTGTACAACCATTGAAATTTGTGGTGTTGCATTACTTACTGTTGAAAGTGTTTCGTTATTTTTCATTTGGAGTAAACATTGTGTTCTAATTTGGACGCTTATAATCTAGCCAATAATAAGGAACATCGTTGATTTACTTTGGATTTTTAAAAAATATTTGGGGTAAACGTCGTATGCATTCTTATCAAATGCGAGTTTGGTTGTTCTTTTCTAAGAAAGAATTAGGTATTAATATTGATAAAACTCATTATATAAATTTAAACTATCTATATAGCTAGCTACTCGAATCAAGTCTATATAGTTCTAGCTCATTAACCACAAACATGTATGACACAAACAAGCCAAAGCCCAAACCTAAACTACAACAAGCACACCAAAACTTTAACCACACGTACAACACACAATACAACAAAATTTGGCCATGCAATAATCAGTGCAACTCTAAATTCAAATAAAAATCCATCCCGACAGCACAACTAAATGTTGAAAATAGCAAATGCGACTTTAGATTGATAAGGCATAATCACATCAATTTAGATAATTTTTCATCTTTTGAAACAAACATATTATTGTCATTAATACTATATGATCTCACTCGTCTAGATTTATTAATTATATTATATTTGACAAGCACATTATATGTAATACCGCAAAAAATTAGACCTTTATTGACCTTTTGACCCTTCGTGATTCAGGAATCGGCGACTGGTGTATATAGCACGCGTTTTGGAAGACTTGGACTTATCAACTTAGAATTTTCAGGTACCACTTCCACCATCTCATTTTTCGGACTTAGAACTTTTTGTGGGCCTCAGTAGGTCCGCGGTATTCGGACCCGTGAGGGCGACCACGGAGGAAATACTGCGGCACTCCTAAAGTCGGTTTTCAGAATTCTTCAAGCTTAAGAATGCCTCTTGACTCCCTTTTTGACTTATTTTTATCCAAATACCTGAGATACATGCTTAGGAACAAGAGAGAAAAGTGCTTGAACTACCTAGCTCCTCATTTTGAAGAAGCAACTAGGTGACTTTAGAGCAATTTTTCAATAAGTTGGAGGAGGATTCTCACCAAGGTTACTTCAGGTAAATTGAAGTTCATCCATAGGTTTACAATATGCATAGTTCGGATTTTTAGTTTGAGCCTTTCATCATAGAGAAAATCGAATCCAAAGTTGGGGAAAATTTCTGTTACAGGTTTGAAGAAGCAATGAGCTCACTTTAGGGTCAATTTTCACCAATTTAGAGTTCGATTATGAGGTAGGTGTATTCATAAGACTTGTAGAAATTGTTCTCTAGTTTCCAGAACACTTTTTAGATTTTCATTTGACTGAGAATTGAATCGTGTAAATCGGCTTGAAGTTGGCTGTTTCGCCACAGCACTTAGGGTTTTCTTGTACTTCTTCAACGTGTTCATCCACCTTAAACTACCAGGCAACAGGATCTTTTTACACCATTTGGTACCATTTTTTTATGTAGTTATGATCTAAAAAATTTCACACAATTCCGCACGGTTTATGGTGCCACGGTGGTTGCCGCGGTCAGGCTTGAACGCAGTGGATACCGCGGGAACGCGTACTCTCACTCTCGCGACCAAGCGAGAGTACGCGTAGTAGGTGGTGACCGCGGTCACTTCTTGGGGACTGCGGACACCTCCTGATTATTGCATTTACTTACTGTCTTTATATCTGCATATCTGATAACTAACTTTTTCCCGTTTTAATCTTTCGCGTTCAACTGGAACTTAGCCTATGACCCTAGGAGTCATCTAACTGGGTTAGGAAAATCCCTGTTTTATTATTGGAAAATTGTTGGGTGTATTAAATCTCTTTAGTTGGAATATTTTGGGAACTTATAACACTTTGGCCGTTTGGCCTCTGTGAGTTGGTTTCTGATTCTCCGTTTGGCCACGATGATGATGTAGACTTTGGAAAAGACCCTGAGGGGTAGGTTTTGATGATTTGCCTTGAGAGGCTGGTGTGTATACTAACTTATGTGCGCATGTGGTTTGGGTTGACTCGGCGAGGCGACAGCTCGTGCGAGGGCCCTGGTTTGATTTGATTTGATATTAATGGATTGGCATGTGTGTCTCGAAGCCAGGTTAAAGTTCTCACGCGCGTGGGACACCTGGGGGTCACCAGGCTTGACCTTGAAGAGCATCCGGCAGGCTGTGCGCTAGGCATACTACGTGATTGCATTTGCATCTATAGGAATATAGATGTATATTAGGACTCACGCATCATGTGCATTTTCACATTCCCGTGCTTATTTATTTATTGTATACGTAACTTGTAAACTCTCTGTGCTCGTTTACACTTCGTTCATTTCGGTATTCGTCAAGGGGTAACAGTTTCTTACTTACTTACATTTCTTTTAAAGAGGCTTTTGCCTACGGGGATTACCCTTACTTAGCTTTTGCTGACCCCCAAAGTATTTACTTTTTCAGGTGCATCTGATGAGCATGAATAGCTGCATACGGGGTCAGGGTCGAGGGAACTTGTCTTTTGTCATACTATATTAGACATAGGATGAACTTGTTGTTGTGTCACCTTTTGACTTTCACTTGGAATATTGTATGCTATTTTGACTTAATACGCTGTTATAGTGGATGTCCAAACTTAGTTGAAATCTCAGCACTTTTATATTATAATTAAAATGAGTAGACGTTATTGTATATTACTAGCCTTATACTGACAAACCCAAATTAGCTGGCCACTAGTTTGTGCTAATCAGTACGGCATGACGTGCTGGGGTAACTCAGGGAGTTACAGATGGTATCAGAGCATAGGGCTCGAATGGTCTAAAATATGTGCAGACATAGGAAGTGAGGTTTGTGGGGGTAGGGTGCATACACGTTTATGTTTTGCATTATATTAGTTGTATTTTGTTACTGACACTGACGAGAGGTGAGTTCGAGGCTGACCTTTATCTAGCCTCCCCTTATGATGCCCCCTAATGGTGAGCGTGTAGCCCGTGGGAGAGGGCGTCCACGTAGATGCCCTACTCCGCCCCCGAAGTTGACTGAGGTGAACCAAGATGAGCGGGCAGGGGATAAGCCCCAACTGTCAAAGGAATACGTGTCGCCTCCACGTAGGGGGAGACGTGAGGTTCCGAGGGCCGACGCACCTGGGGGATCTGACCTCTGGGGATTTATGCGTGAGATGTTTCGTGGCCAGAGGCAGGCTGAGGTAGAGATTAACTACGTGGATCGGGCCGGACGCCATCACCCACCCACATTTTCAGGGGATACTGATCTGACAGCGTTGGAGGAGTAGGCATACAAAATGAGTCGCATTTTTAGGACGATTAGGTGCCCGCCAGATCAGAGGGTGGAGGTTGCGACATTCTACCTGGGGGGCCGAGCACTGAAGTGGTGGAGAGCATGGGAGGCAAACTCGACTATTGCACCAGAGCAGGACTGAGATGAGTTTGTGGAGGCTCTGAGTGATTTCTTTTACTCGACCCAACTTCATGAGGTGAAGCGAGAGGAGTTTCGAGCATTGGTACTGGCTTTAGATATGTTAGTTACGGATTACTATCACCGCTTCATAGACTTTATGAGACATGTCATGGATCTGGTTCCTACTGATGTGGCTAAGGTCCACAAGTTCATTGGGGGATTGCGCATGTTGGTGAGGTCAGACTTCGGGTTTCCTCCAGTAGGTATTACTTTGCAGGGAGCATATAAGCTCGCACTTTCTGCCGAGCGGTCTAGTAGAGAGACTCGACAGTTTTTAGAGGCAATCGTGGGTTCAGGGGGAGCGTGCTTCTTGGGGAACTGAGAGGCGTGGATTCGAGCGAGGTCAGAGTTCTGGGTAGACAGGCTGACGAGGTGACGGAGGCCGTGGAGGGAGGCAGCCACAAGGAGAGGCAGGACGGGGTCGAGACTGGGTGCCCCGTTGCTTTAAGTGTCAGCAGGTAGGCCATCGGAAGGCAGAGTGCCCAATGTTGCAGCCAACACAGGGGTGGGGCCAGCCTACAGGGGTTCCACCTGTAACACCCGGTGTTACTGTACCGAAATTAAGAAAAATAAATAAATATTATTATTTATTTATTTGGGATAAAAATGAGATATTAAAAGGATTTGGGGCCCAAAAGAGGTTTTAAAAACTTTCTGAGGTCAAAGATCAAGAAACAGAAAGTTTTGGGGCCAAGTTAAGAGATTCGGAAACAATTGAGGTCGATTCGGAAAGGAGGAAAAGTGCTGGGTCTGGATCGAATTAAAATGGGGAATGGAAGGACTTAATTGCAAAATGGCTTTCTTCAATTGGAATTAAGAAGCAGAAAGACAGATTGAGATCGAGAGACAGAAGCCATTGAGGTTTTCGATTTTCTTCCTTCATCTCCTCTCGATGTCGAAAATCTTGGTTGATGTCGAAGGTTTTGGTCGAAGGTTGGAGGGCCTATAAAAGGCAACACCTTCGACTCAATTATTGTTGGTTCGATTTGGATCTCGGACTTGGTGAAGCTTTTCCTCTCTCGGCCGATCAATTTGAGGTAATACCTAAACCCTAGAAATTTCGATTTGGGGATTTTGGTCGTTACGATGATGTTGTAAGCTGCCTGTGATGATTCTAATCGAATATGAGGTTTTGGTTCTGTGGGTGCCTTGATTTTCTGCTGTTCGGTTGTCGTATGGTTTCTGTGTTCAGTCACTGGTTTTGGTTCTGTTTTTATCTCAGTTTCAGTTGCTTGTTTTGGTTTGGGTCTTGATGGCATGAGTGGTGTTCTTGGGATGTTGGGATGGTGGTTGATGCCCGATGAAGGATTGGTATCCGAGGGCTGTCGATGTTGTTGTCTGTCCGTCTCTGTTTTGGTTAAATGTGTTAAAAATTTCTCAAATGCCAGATGAAGAAATCCGAGGGCTTTCGATGTGTTGAAATCCCTTTTGTGTTACCCCCGTCGACTTGGGTTGGAAGCCAAAGTTGGGATTTTTGGTGTTTGGGGTTCTAGTGTTCGGTTCCAGTATTGTTGATGTTTTAAAATCCAATCTTTAAGTTTCCCCCTTTTCGATTGTTTACAATTGATGTTAAGGCTTGGAGATTTAATTGGAAAATTGGGGATTTGACCGATGATGAAAGGCCGAGACCGGCCTGAGGTCCCCCAAATGATCGATTTTAGTCCGATCCTGATTTCAGTGCAGTATTGGTGATTTTGGCAGAATGATGAACTTCATAGTGTTCT
>MAYD01575391.1:0-15167 GCA_001909325.1 Ruellia speciosa
AGATTCACAGTATTTTGAAGATACTGCAAAAGATGAATGGCAGCTTTCCAGTGAATTGACTGAGGGAGATGCATGAATTGACTAAGCTGTTGAACAACAAAGCATATATCAGGTCTTGAAAAAGCAAGATACAACAACTTCCCAACCACTTTTCGATACAGTTTGGGAGATTCAAATAATGTGTCATCAAGAGCAACATATTTTGTGTAAGGAAATGGAGTATGAACTTTAGGATTTGAGGAAACCTGGATTTCTTCAAGGAGGTCTGCAGCAAACTTGGCTTGACTCACATATAGTCCACCTGGAGCAGAACCAATTTCAAGCCCAAGATAATATGAGGCTTGACCAAGATCTTTAATAGTGAACTGTGTGTGTAGAGCTTTCTTGATGGAGAAGATAAACTCACTATCTGCTCCTGTGAGCAGTATGTCATCCACATACACAACAAGTAGAACAGGGGCAAGAGAGGTGAGTTTAACAAATAAACAGTGGTCATGTGACACTTGAGTCATACCAAGATCACTGAGAAAAGTGGTGAGAGTAATATACCACTGTCTAGGGGCCTGTTTCAACCCATAAAGAGATCTGTGTAACTTACAGACAAGACCATTTGAGTTTTCAAGACCAGGTGGGCAAGCCATATACAACTCTTCATTAATATCACCATGTAAGAAAGCATTATTCACATCAAGCTGACTCAAAGTCCACTTATAAGAAGCTGCAAGAGCAAGAACCAACCTGATAGTGACTGTTTTAGCCACAGGTGCAAATGACTCATTGTAATCCTCCCCAAACTTTTGGTGAAACCCTTTAGCAACCAATCTTGTTTTATACTTCACTAGTGGAAAAAAATCACTTTTTGCACCGCATATTTTGCACCTTTTGCACCGCACACAGGGCCGCATCTATTGTGGACGCATCTAAAGGGTATTTGCACCGGCTATTTGAATTGGCCGCATCTAATACCCCTTTTGCACCGGCTATTTGAATTGGCCGCATCTAATGGGTATTTGCACCGGCCATAAATTATGGCCGGTGCAAATACCCCCCGAGTGAAAAATAATTGCTTCCAGTGGGTTTCGAACCCGCTCCACTACCCCATCCACCTCCTCCACCCTTCCCGCATCCAGGAGGTCTCGAACACGAGACCTCCACCTCCTCCCGCTCTCTGAATCAAGCTTCCATACCGCTGGACCAATTGTTTACTTGTGTATTGTATCTGTACAAAATATATATATAGATATATTTATGTAATTTATATATTTTATTAATTAAATAAGCTATTATATATTTAATAATATTTAATATTAAAATAATTTTAATATTATATATTTAATATTTAAAATGGGTATTTGCACCGGCCATAAGCAATGCGCGGTGCAAATACCCACTTTTTGCACCGGCCATTAGCCATAAGCAATGCGCGGTACAAATACCCACTTTTTGCACCGGCCATAATGGCCGGTGCAAAAAGTGGGTATTTGCACCGCGCATTGCTTATGGCCGGTGCAAATACCCATTTTGCAAAATTATTAATTATATAGGGGTATTTTCACCGGCCATAAGCAATGCGCGGTGCAAATACCCACTTTTTGCACCGCCCATCACTATGGCCGATGCAAAAAGGGGTATTTGCACCGCGCATTGCTTATGGCCGGTGCAAAAGGGTGTATTTGCACCGCGCATCACTTATGGCCGGTGCAAATACCCTTTTTGCAGCGGGTCAAAGCATGGCCGGTGCTATTGGGGCGGTGCAAAAGCTAATTTTTTCACTAGTGCTTATTGATACTCCCATCAGGATGATATTTAATTCTATATATCCACTTGCATCCAATAGTTTTCTTGTTGGGATGCAGAGTGACAAGGGACCATGTACCATTAATTTTCAAGGCATTCAATTCATCAATCATTGCCTTCTGCCAGTGTGCATATTTGTTTGCCTCTGAATAAGTATGAGGTGTAGTTGATTCATGAGAAGCAAGAATACACACATAATCTTTCAACCTGGTATTTGTTTTTCTTTCCCTTTGTGATCTCTTTGGCCTTAAGGAATCAGGTACAACAGTATCATTTGTGCCAATGACAGAAGAAAGTTGATCTTCTTCAGGAGGAAGAATACCAGAGTACAAATGAAGCTGAGAACTGTCAGCAGCCTCAGTGAGTGTTATTGGACCCTCTTTATCCAATGACACAGAGTTTGCATCAGGATTTTGCTGTGGCTCAGTGGGAGCCACAATGGAGGTAGTGTGTCTCAATAGCTCAGTTGGAGCTAAAGGTGAGCAAGTGTGGCTCACTGATTCAGTAGGAATCAGAGGAGAAGGGGTAGTTATACTGTGCTCTAGTGGGGAACACAGTGGAGTTGTCATTGCTGGAAGTGTAACCAGTAGTTTCAAGAAAGGGAAAGTTTGTTTCATAAAAAATGACATCCCTGGATACTTAAATTTCATTTGTGTCCAGATTCAACACCTTGTAACCTTTTTGAATAGAGGACAAACCTAAGTAGACTCCCTTAATGCCCCTAGGATCCAGTTGGTGCCTCCAACACTAGGAATTTTCATATAACACAAGCATCCAAGAACATGAACAGAACTTAAATCAGGAAGCCTTTTATATAACATTTCATAAGGGTACTTCCAATTAAGAATGGATGAAGGTAATCTATTGATAAGATAAGCTGAAGTTAACATGGATTCTACCCAAAATGTTTTTGGAAGTCCAGACTGAAGATGTAAACTTCTTGCTACCTGCACAAGGTGCCTATGCTTTCTTTCTACCCTCCCATTTTGTTGAGGTGTATAGACACAAGAGGTTTGGTGAATAATTCCCAAGGAAGTGTACAGGTTCCTACACTATTTACTACAGAATTCAAGGCCATTGTCACTCCTTAAAATCTTAACCTCGGATGAGAATTGAGTTTCAACAAGTTTAAGGAACTGTGACAGAAGTTTAATTGTATCACTCTTGCTAGCAGGCATATAAAGCCAAGTAGATCTTGAATAATCATCAACAATAGTTAATAAATACTTATAGTTGGAATGATTAGAGGTGCTAAAAGGACCCCAAAGATTACAATGAACAAGTTCAAAAGGAATTTTTGCATGAGAGGAACTAGAATCAAAGAACAGTCTGTGCGACTTTGATATATTACAAGTATTGCACACAGTCAGTTCATTAACATTTAAAGGAATGTGTAAATGTTTCAAAACACCATTGGAAGGATGACCAAGTCTATGGTGCCACAATTTTGTGTTATTGCAAAGCTTAGAAGAAACAAGAGCAAATTCAGAACCTTTGGGAAAAGACAACTGATGTTTAGAGTAGTACACATAGAGGTTGTTAACTTTGGTAGCAGTGAGATGGATTCTTCTATTCAAAAGGCCCTGCAACACACATGACTGATGATCAAATTTGGCTTCCAAGTTTAGCTCTGAAGTGAGCTGACTGATTGAAAGGAGATTAAGCATAAAACCAGGTATGAAGTAGACATTAGAGATTAAAACATGGTCATTCAATCTAACTTGACCAACAAAAAGAGGATTTTTAGCTGTTCCATCAGCAAGGTAAATTATATGAGAATTTTTTGAGGGCAAAGGATTGATAAGATACTCAAATCTAGCACAGAGATGACATGTTGCACCAGAGTCCATAATCCATTTGATTCCATTTGAACTAATTTTAGCAGATTTAAGAGAGTTACCTGCACTCTCATATGCACCAGCAACATAATCAACAGGTGTCTGTAGAGTACTAGCCCCATTTCCTTCAGCAACCTTTTGTAGGATCTCTTCTAACATCCCTTTGGTCAGATATTGTTCACTGTCTTTACTGGACATAGCAGCTGCAACCAACTGTTTTTCCTTATTTCTGTCTCCATTCCCTTTGTACCAAGCTGGAGTCCCATGAATATCAAAGCAGGTTGCTTTAGTGTGTCCAACCTTCCTGCAATGTTCACATGTTGCAGATTTTGCAGCCAATTGGTAGCATATTTCTTTCGAATGCCCAGGCCTTTTACAGTAAGTACATATCTGCCCTTTTTTGTTTCCAGGTTTAAAAATTTCTTTCCTAGTTTGATTGACAGTGAGCATGGCGAAGTCTGAAGAAACATGATTTGAGCCAAGTGTTTCTTTTTGAGCTTCAGAGTTACAAAGAAGACCAAATGCTTTGCTAACAGTTGGTAGGGGATCAAGCATCATAATGTGGTTACACACAACATCATAGCTTTCATTTAATCCCATAAGAAAATTCATTAAGAAATCCTCATCATCTTCCTTTGTCTAGATTGCATACAACACACATCCAATCCAGATAGAGATTTCAATGCACGATAATCAGTCCACAACATTTTTAACTCACTATAGTAAGCTGTTATAGATTTGGTACCTTGTGTGAAGCTGGAAATTCTCCTTTTTAACATGAGAGCACGTGGACCATTGGTGCGGCCATATCGATCCTCAAGTTCCTTCCAGAGCTCTCGAGCTGAGGAATGATGAAGGAACAATCTAGACAATTCAGGTACAATGGAGCTTCTCAGCCACGTTAGAACCAAGCTGTCAACCCTGAGCCATAGCTTGTATCTAGAATCAGTGATGCTCGGTGGAGTCATAGATCCATCTACAAAGCTCTCCTTTGCTTTAATTCTGAGTGTTGTGATCATAGCTACCTTCCAGACCATCCAATTTGTGTGATCAAGCTGGAACGGTGCAAGTTGAAGATGAGGTTGGTCTGCAGCTGAGATTTGCAGATCTTCACTCACAGCACCATCGAAGACAGATTTTCCAGCATTTGAACTGGAATTTTGAGTTGCATCACTATCACCAGTAGTAGTCATGGCAATAGAATCAAACGCACAAAGCAAAACTCAAGAAAAATCAAGCCAATCTGGCTCTGATACCATGTAGAAGAAGACCTAGGTTTTGTAATTTGGGGAAAATTGAGAGAAGAAGAAGAAATAACTGACACTTCAAATTATACCGTTGACAGAAAACTACAGGGAAAATTGTATTAACTTACAAAAGCGTATTCACGCTTTATAGAAGACAGAATAAAGAAATTACAAAAATACCACTGCTCAATATTTACAATAACGCCATTCTGCATGTGTGTTAGCCAACTCCAACTCCAACTCCTTCAACATCTTCAGGCCTTGCTGCTGTGGTGTTATCTTCTATATTCTCAACATTCTTCATTATATATGACGATAAAATCTCTTTCAAAATATATAGTTTAAGAATGTGTTGACATGCATTGCTTGCCCGGCACAACACTAGACTCACTATCATAGTGGTTTTAATTATTTTATTTTTATCTACCATACATAACTACTCCATTCTCCATATACGATAAATGCCTGACTATCAAAATTACCCTCAATCATTGGAAATTAGTTGGAGGAAAAAAATACAAAAAGGAGAAAAAAGATAGAGATGGTGCTTATATATATATATATGACATATGTATTACTTACCTTAAATTTATTTTTATTTTTTATTTATAATATAAGAAAAAATATTTTTTAATAATTTTTTATTTTTATTATTAAAAAAATATTATATTTTTTATTAATAAAGGGGTAAATTTTGTGAAGGGGACCATCTTTGCAATTTCAATTACTAATAATACTCCACAATTAAATCTAATTTTTACCCATTCTGTTTCTTAAATTGTCTTTATTACCTGTCCTTTTCTATTCTTTGATTATTTATTTCAACTTGTAATAATTTAGCCATAGTCCATATGTAGGATTCAATTTCCACTGTCAGAGAATTGTGGAATTTTCTTGGTTCGATAATCATTGGACCACTTATTCAATTCCTTTCTTGGTTCGATAATCCTTCCTCCGCCATGGCCACGGCGGCGACGGAAGCCCCACCGGTTGCCTATGCCGAAACAGTGGAGGAAATCACTAGACTATACAAATCGCTGCCGCCCAGGCCTTCGATTGAGGAGGTTGCGGCGGCCAATTCTGTTCTCCAAACAGTGGAAACTGAGGAGAATCTCCAATTGGAGGAGATCGCGAAGCTGCAATCCCCGCAGGGTGTGCCGCCGGAGCTTTTTGCGGTGCTGCGGGATGTGAAGAAAGCGATGGTCTCTTTCCGGAGCCACGAGCAGCGGAAAGAGGCGGCGCAATTGGTCGAGCTCGACACGGTTTTACAGGTGTTTGATGGGCTAATTCAGAAGGCTTCGGCGATTGTTTCTGGGGAAGAGGTTATGGAGATAACGCCCGTTGATGCTGACGGCGAAATTGTAAGGAAGGTTGTGGTATCCGAGGTGAAGAGTGCAGAGTGTGGTGGTACTGATGAAGGAGGTGTTAAGAGTGGCGATGATTCGAAGGGTTTTTCGGTTAGAAGTTCTTCTTCAACGGCAATTACTTTACCAACAGGTTAGGGCTTAATTTCGATTCTTCACACTTTTGAACTTTAAGTCATTTCATTACTTAGTTATGAATCTTGTTGCTCAGTCTCTGTGAAGCTTTATCTGTAAAGATCTGTTCTTGAAATGTGATTTGCTTATTTTGATGATTTGAGACCGAGGAAATCACCTTCAACTGTGGATTCATTTAGAATGCGACCAGTCTTGGAAAAGAATTGTAACTGTTTAAATATGTGCAATGAATAGGATTGAAAATCAGCACATGTTTTGTGGTAAAAGCTTTAGATAAGATAGGCTTATGACGACACGCTTGTAATAAGTCTTTCGCTGCAGATAGTAGAATCTATCATCTGAAGGGGATTGTCAAAGTTGATTTAGATGTTATGTGGCTTGTGGGAGTGAACCGTTGACTTTTGAATTGCATCTGTTGTTCAATATTGATTATGGAGAAGATATCTTGTAGATGTACTATTGTTTGCTACATCATTATGTGGGAAAGAAAGAATTTTTTCCATTCATATGCACCGTGATCCTAGAACTGGTTGATGAAGTATAATATACGGAAAATAGGAAAATATGAATGAAATCGAGGATATGTTGTTTGCTCAAATGATGCTTTCGAGGATCCATCGTCATGTATATAATAGGCCATGAATATGTGATTGTTTGATGTTGATTTTTAGTTTCTTGATTGTATTTTAATTTGCATTTTTCAGGGGAAGGTGAAGTAGAAAAATTGAATCTCATGAAAGTGGCGGAAGTGATTGAAAACTCTGCTAGAACTGGGGCAAGTGTATTAGATCTTCGAGGCAAACTGAGGGAGAATGTTGAGTGGCTTCCTTTATCTCTGGGAAAGCTATCGACTGTTACTGAACTATATTTATCTGAGAACCGAATCATGGCTCTCCCAACTTCCATAGGCAGTCTCAAGACCTTGTTGAAGCTTGATATCCGTGCTAACCAGCTTATAAATCTTCCACAGTCATTTGGAGAATTGCAGAGTTTAACTGACCTGGATCTTTCGGGAAACATGTTGAAGTCACTGCCAGATTCATTCGGGAACTTGACAAGATTGATGAATCTCGATTTAAGTTCAAATGGGTTCTTAACTTTGCCTAACATAATTGGGAATCTATGTTCCTTACAGAAACTGAATTTGGAAACAAATGATCTGGAAGAACTCCCTTACACAATTGGATCATGCTTGTCACTTTTAGAACTGAGATTGGATTTCAATCAGATCAAAGCTCTTCCAGAAGCACTGGGAAAGCTTGAACAGTTGGAGCTTCTTACTTTGCACTATAACCGAGTAAAACGATTGCCCTCAACAATAGGCAATCTCTCTTGTTTGAGGGAGCTTGATGTTAGTTTCAATGAACTCGAGAGCATACCTGAAGTAATTGGTTTTGCGAGAAGCCTTAAGAAACTGAATGTTGGGAAAAATTTTGCTGACCTCAGAATGTTGCCAGGATCGATTGGAAATCTAGAGATGCTTGAAGATCTCGATATCAGTGACAATCAGATAACTGCTTTGCCTGATTCCTTTAGGTTCCTGTCAAGCCTTAAAAATTTCCGTGCTGATCAAACACCCTTGGACGCACCTCCGAAGGAAATTATAAAATTGGGTGCGCAGGTATGTCATAGCTATTTTATCATGGTGCTCAAGCGCAACTTTGGAGCAAAATAGTGAATATTGACTTGGATGTGTTTTCTGTTTATCAGGCTGTTGTGCAATACATGGCTGATTTGGCTGCTCAGCGAGATGTGAGACCCCGGCAATTAAAGAAGAAAAAGGGATTTTGTTCTTACATATGCCCATTGTCATGCTTTGGCATTGGGAAGGCGTAATGCCCAACCAGAGGGAATGTGGAAGCGATAACAATAGTCTCCCTATGTAAGCCTGTCTTGAACATTTAGGGAGGCAACTACTTCATATGAAAATAATATGGATTGTGTTGATATACGTGAAAGTGGTGTGAATTTCCATAGTGGTGATTATTTATACATGAGAAGACGATTGTGATTTGTGAATATTGAGCATCTTCGATTGTGTATAAACTTGTGAACTACTTTGAAATGCTTTAGTGTATATAGATGCTTGGGAGAAATAATGAATGTGAGCTAAACATTTCATGTTTTGTGCGAAAGATGTATCATCAAGACATTTGACATTGCAGTTTACAGTTGCCTTGTAGAAATACAATTTTTTTGTATCTGAATCTCTGTGTTCCTTCTTAAGTCTGATATCTAGTTTTTATGTGAAAATGGTGTCGTTTAGATTGCAGGCATTGGAAGTCGTTGAACGGTTCTATTGTTCATTCATCACTTAATCTTTCTGCGATGAATTTTTCCATATTGATGATGCTTTGATGGGGACTATACAATGGAAAAACACAGCCCTTCTGAGATTGCAAGGAATTCTGACTGTGTCCCATAAAGAAGCCATTAACTAGAATACAACATAGAAAGGTTTCTACTGGAAATTGTTGGAAGAAAGCAATTGACTCAACGAATCCTCCAAGCGCAATCACATTGGAGCCTTGATTTGCTCTCTTTAAAAACCGAAGCATAACAATCTTTGTTCTCTGCAGTGTCGGTTCTATTGCACGCGGATGATAAACAAGAAGGTCAGAGTTTGACGAATATCACTAAGCATTACCATCATTGCCACGGTGTTACCGTTACCTTGATCAGTACCACCACTAGTACCACAATCAACTTCATCGCGTCGCGTCAGCCATTGCCGGCAAAGGAGGTAAAAGAGGACACCAAAATCCTTATTTTGTCACATCGGCAAGCAAGAGTGAATTACTTGATTTACCTACACAATCAAGGAGGTTAATCACCCGTAATCTCAATCCAATTTTGATCGTAATGTAGCAAGAGTTGCACACCCGAACTACCACCAAGGTTGGAGGATCATCCTTCCAGCCGCTTGGTGTGCTCTCTTGTGTGTGATCTGTATTAGTTCATATTCACATGGAGGGTGATAAGGAAATACTCGGTACAATTAGGCCTCTAGAGCTGAAAGTTAAGGCAGGAGATCTCTGTTACTAAATTATTGAAATTAAAAATGAAGTAATACTAAAAGCATTCTAACACTAACAATAGAAATATACACGACCATTTTGACTCAACGAGATTAAAGTTGTTTAGATGGTGTCATAGCACACAAAATACACTAACTGCAGAATGCATTTTCAGTTCCCACATATGATCAATCTTTTCTTAATCACATATTTGAGCGTTCATGTACGCTAACTTTGTAGGAGAGGTCGATTACCATTGTAGCCGTGACAAACTCTGTGGGATAGGTGGTTTTCTATTGTAGCTAGCCATGATGTCCTAAAAGAGCTTGCTTCTTCACTCGATCACATTCAATCTCACGAAACAAGCAAGGAGTTGAGGACCTTATTCTACCACCAAGGGCTCTGTACATCTATCACTTTTGGTATATAATTTGCAGCAGAGTAAGTGAACTAAAAGGTGGACAACAAGAACATAAAACAGAGAAAGAAAGCACTGATTCTCCTTACAGAATATGAACACAAACAATATCTCCTTCTACACAAGCTAGCTTATACTACACACATTACATTAGGTAGAGGAGATGGTAGAAAATATTGACACACCATACTTTCTTACATATACAAAAAGAGATGTCCTAAAAATTAAGGATTTTCCATGCTTTGACCAAGACAGAAAAACATAACAGAGTATCCAAAAAAAAAAACCCTCAATTCTATCACCCTCCAACAGAAGAATTCAACCTTATGTGGGGCCCTGATTTGTACACATCCCTTCCCTGGTCATGTTCTTGGAAAAGATTTCAAAAGAGTTAACCATGTATCTACCGTCAACTGTGGCAGCCCAAATTGTCCTATTCAGCATCGTATGCCTGCCACACAATTTTTTTGACAGCATCTATTCGATTTGAATGCTCTTTCAACAAAGAACATGAATGTTTTAGCCTTTGATGAAGAATTTGAGCATGACCCTTCACCTCAACAATCGAATGGTCATCTTCCTGACTTATTAAATTCTCAAGATCATATAGGAAAGAATCAACAATGAGCACAGAAGACATGGCACAATTAAGTGCTTTCGGAGTGTTTATGTATGATGATGCCTAAGAATTCCAATACATTAGTTTTCAAGAGGCTGATGGGTTTGAGAAAAACCTCATACATTTTCTCGAATAGAGGATGCGGAGAAAAGACAAATGCGTGCACAAATAGACCAACTTCATTAGCTAGTCTTTCAAACTGACATAAGAGATTATGCACCTGCCCGTTCTCATCAGTAGCTTGGAATGGAGAATCTAACAATATGGTTATAAAAGAATGTAACTCCTTGACAACGACATCGTCCCCAAAAGCAACCAAGTGCGTCTTACCAATTAGCAATTGAAGAAGGAAATCCTTAAATCGTGTCACCAGAACATTTCAAGGCGTTGCCATAATATATCCCATTATCATTATTCATTTCATTAAAGATGAAAAATATATAAAGTCAGCACCATAATAATATGTTTGAAATTAATGGTTATTTATATAGTTTAAAATAATTATTATATTACTATTCTTATAGAAGTATTTTTCTAATTTCAATGTTATTATCAATTTTATCAATTTTTTAATATTCCTTTTGTTTCAAAATAGTGATCAATTTTAATAGATAAAAATTATTTTAAAAAATATATATTATTTTATTATTATCAAGATAAAATCACATTTAAAAAGCTATGACGGGAGTATTCTTAAAATGAAGTATATATTTGAATTTAAACCCTCAAACCTTTTAACAAACACCCCTTGATTTTTTTTTTTTTTTTTTTTTTTTTGAATAGTTTGGTATATATATTTTTAAAAAATTAAAAATTTATTAATAAATGGAGAAAAATATTAAACCTAAAGTGTCCAATACAAATTAAATGCGGCCACAATGTAAAACCAAATAGGCCCAACAAACATGAAACCTAATGGACTGAGAAAAGGAGGGCCCAAAACAAGACTAGCTCGAGTGGCCCAAGAAACAACCTAAATTGGGCCAATGTAATATAAACTGCATTAATTGAAATAAAAGGGAGTCCTACACTACATGAATTCAACGGGAGCATAAGCACAACCAAAGGATCCGCCCCAGCATTGATATGGGAAACAACGCATCGATGAAGGATAAACGGCAACGGACTGGGATCGGAGCCAAGTTCCGGCGGATGGACAACATCACTGCTGTAGCACGACCCTGGAAAACCGCGACTGGAAAGTTGTGTGAGTGAACTTCTTCCACGGGAAACCCTGGGATCATCGATCTCCACCCATTCACAACCCATAATCAAAGCTTGCCGGAGGAATCGTTCTCTACAGCTCGCCAGAAAAGGAGGCTCCACAGCGTACCGGAGAATGAAGCTCAACAGATAGTCTGAGATGGAGGCTCAAATAGATCGCCAGAGGAGGAATCTCAACAGCTCGCTGGAGGTAGGCAGTGAGTCGGGATGTTTTCAAAAATCACCCTGAAGCTTGGCGCATGCACTGGAATCAGACGGATCACTTAATCTTAATGATCGAATTAAATACTAGTACTTATTTATTAAGCAGCTTTGATAACTGAAAATGCAACCACTTAATAGCTTAAGTTTTCATTTAATATTATTGAATCATGGATCTAAATGTTATAAGTAAAATGGAGTTCAAAATTAAATAATTTGGTTTCATTTAATAATACTGAATCATAAGTATAGGATCAAATATTTTTTTTAAAAAATTAAGAATAATTATAATTATTAATTTTATTATTTTAAATTTATTAATTAATAATTCAAATTCAATCATTTAATAATTTAAATTTCAAACTAGTTTTATCAAAAAGACTCTTAAAGAACGGAAAAATAAAGTAAAATGAGGATCTCAACCGTAGATAATATTAATAATGTCATATTGTTGATTGATAGACTTGATACAAAACTAAATATAGCTAGCAACTCTAGCTAGCAGGGTTTTCAGAATACAGATATTGTATGATGATGCATCTTACAGTACTAATTAAAAAGATAGATAGCACAAATTAAAGTAATTAACGCATGATTCTAAATGTATCGATCGATATATGATATGATGGATGGATGATTAATTGTTTTAATGATGATTCCCAAACAAATGGGACAGTGAATTCATTGCATTGGATTGCGTGGACATGACTCTTGCTGTGGACGGCGTCTGTGAAAGAACAATGTCGTAGCCATCGGAGTAGGCCTCCATGCCCTCCGCCATCAGTTGCCACACCAGGCTTCCGCCCATGGTCCCTCCGCTTTTGGCCATCTTGTATATGTCTCTGTAGACGCTCCCCATGTACACCTCCCTCTCGCCCAGGCTGAATCCGGAGTCCTTGCTTGACTTCCCGAACTCTGTTATAACCAAGGGCTTCTTCAGTATTGTCTTGGCGTCTTGCCAGTGGCTCCACATCCATTTCTCCATGAACCCCATTTGGTCAGTGTCGCTCTTTCCGGATAACCAGGCGTCTGGGTAGGCGTGTATGGTGGCAAAGTCCACGGACGGTATGAGATTGTTGGAGATGAAATCGGTGCCCACTTGGTACCCGGGGTTCACGGATTGCTTCCTTTCTGGGATGCTGTCGCCGTAGAAGCCTTCCATCCCTATCTCCACCAGGTGGTTCCTATCTAGGCTTTTCACGAATGATGCCATTTCCCCTACCCAATTCTGCATACATGTATGTGTATATAATTAGTTAATGCATTGAGATATTGAGATCTTGCATAGCTATCGGATGATGATTCATATGAATTAATTAGCCACATTAATTACACATGTACATTGATGGTTCTTCCGGAGTAATCAGCTTGGCAACGAGGCTCGTTGATGAGTTCCCACGCCATGATTGTTGGATCATCTTTGTAAGTGATTTTGGTGATGGTGTTGAATCTGGTAACTACTCTCTGCATCATGGAAATAAATGCGAAAAAAAAAAAAAAAATATTAATTGGTTAGTTATAGGCACATGCTATGATAAAAAATCAATTTCATTAAGGGAATGGTGGTAAAAATATTAATCGCTATTTGAAACGAAGGGTTGCTAACGATTTTAGTAGTGGAAAGAAAGTTTATCAAGTTTGTTAGCAACCCTTCTCTGTCTCATGTGACACTTTTACGTACCCTTATGTGGTTCTTATAATAGGTTTTGATGATGGGACTAGTGTAAAAGTCATCATCGCCGTTAATATGTGCTCCTGCACTTTTTGCCCATTGTGCGTACTGTGGTCTGCCCCCAAAGTCATTATAGTTATTCACGAAGCTCAGTATCAACCAAATCCCATACTTGCTCGCTTCAGATATCACAAAATCCAATCCCTACACCATATCATCATCAGAAATCACGACCCTAAAATCATATTCACCACAAATAATACACAAATATACTATACCTGAAAGACTCGTTCATCGTAAGTTCCAGGTGACATTTGCAGGGCTCCATCAACACCGTCCGAGAAAGCCCAAGTCCTGCATATAGTGAGGCCAGCAGCAGAGGCTTCTTTGAACACCTGAGACACTTTGTAGCGCTGGCTGGGGTCGGCAGCCACGTGCATCATCCAGTAGGAATTGAAGCCATTGAAGAGAATGGGCGACCCATGGAGCTCAAATTGGGAGCCTCGGGTTGTAATAAATGCTGTCTTCGAAATAGTACCACCGTTGCCCTGACAAGCGACGCCACCCATAAATAAAACTAACACGCCTAATGCAACAACAACCAAAGTGACGGTGATGCTTATAGAACCCATTTAATTTTAATTGATGATTCTATGCAAGTGTGTATGCAATGAAAGGATTTGTGTTGTGAGTGAGTTGTAGTTGCATGCAAAGCTGCCTATTTATAGAGATCATTTGGGCAGATGAGATATTATATTTTAGCCTGAAATAGAAAGTACTAATGAATTAATGAAATTTCGCGTGAGATCTACGTTAGTTACGTTGCCTTCAAATATTTTCTTCTTTCCTTAGTTTGGGAAATGAAAAGTAGCTTCCTGATTAGTTAAAATAATTAGTTAGGGTTCATGGGAAATGAAATTCCACCAGAAAAATCTCACATCTAAAATGGATTTATTACATAATTATACAGCGACATCTCTTTCAAAATATATATATGCTTTAGGAGTGGGATCTCATTTCTTAGGGTTCACTACGTTATCATGATGATGCTGGCCAATGTAGTTGCTGGTATAGGATGGCACTTGAAGTTCACTGGATTCCTCTTGGCATCCATGTTTATGACACGAACTTTCTCTTGGAGTGCGAGATTTTTTTCAGTAACGTTGTTGGTGACACTAGTTAGCAGCATATACAGATTTCATGTTTTTCCGCATTAATGTTGGCCTGCAAATTGTATTCCTCATCAAGACCATGTTGGATTGTTGGTTCCACGACATTAATTCAGATCGACTTCTTTATGCTATTAATTAATAATGCCACAAATTAAATTATTATTCATATTAAAATATTTACCTACAATATATATATATATATATATGTGTGTGTGTGTGTGTGTGTGTGTAAATAATACAACTATATCGTTTCTTTATTTTTTTCATTTGATCTTTTTTGCCAATAATCTAAACCCTAATAAAAAGTTTTAAATCAATAAAAAAATAGAAGTCTCTATGACTTATTTCTTTTTCCTCAATGTTTTCATTTGTCTTTCTATTAATTAATTTCTTTCAGAAACCTTGACTTCAACCGAAACATATACCCTAATAAGAAGTAAGAATTAATAGGGAAGAAGAGAAA
>MAYD01575804.1:0-10592 GCA_001909325.1 Ruellia speciosa
TTAATGAGGTTTGATTGTTTTTAGGACGTAGACATTCATATTAGCGCTCAAATTTTTATACTTTAATAAAACTATATTAACATAAACTTTAAATGTGAAATCACAACATTTTAGGAAATAAAATTAAATTATTAATAAATAAATAAAAAATACCTGCCGACAAGTCCTATGTAAATTTTGTTTCGCACATTTCGTGAATGCTTCAACAATTTAAGTAATATGTTTAAGGAACAATTGTAGAGTAGTTAAATATAAACAATACTATATATCAATAACAAAATATAATAACAGCTTGCATGCCTTGTGTGTCAACAGCATACTTTGTACATTATCGACACACTTATTGTAGGTCAATAACGAACCTTTTGTATTTAACCAACTATTACAGTCAACAACATACCTATTGTTTGTCAGTGAAAAAATTACACATATTGTTTTTATTGTCAGCAACAGATCTTGTGTATTTAAACAACTATTCCAGTGTAATTTAACAACATATTTATTGTTTATCAACAACAAAATTACACATATTTTTGTTGTCAACAACAAATATTATGTGTCTCAACAACTATTTCAATATATATTAAGCATCATACCTATTATTTATTAGCAATAAAATTTCAGAATAAATAAATTATGCACTGCAGCTTAATGGAAAATACCTATATAATTTTAAAATTTTCTTGTAAAAAAATAAAAAAGAATATCTGACACCGACTTTGACCGGGATGGAACATAGTGGCAGACGGTGTTTGGTATTTCTGGCATAGAAATATATTGTCATGGAAATGGAATGTCAAGGAAAGTCAGTGGAAACTGTTTTGTATAGTAAAACAATTTTTTAATAATTCAATTTAATGAGTCCAAGAATCTACGCGCAGTTTTAATGCGAAAAATGAGAACAGGGCGCGGAAAAGTCTGCGGCCTTTTTTATTCCCAATTTTTTTTTTTATAAAAATTCCTCCATATCTCCTCACTTCTCCCTCCCTCGCGATCGAATAAATATATGAAGGAGACAGACATCCGATTCTTGACGCACCAACACATTTCGGGATTCAATTTTTTTATGGGTTTTAATACTTTCATCTGAAGATATTTTCAAATTCAATACACGTTCTTGAATTCTTGTGTTTACATATTGTTAATTTCTTGATCACGAGGAATTCATCAATCCTTCCCCAATTTTGCGCTGTTTCCTTGATTCGTTGTCTGTTTCATTCAATCCGAGGGATTTTTTTGTCCCTTTTACTCCAAGATTCTTTTTTTTTTTTTTTTAAAATGGTCATTGCTTGCTCGTGGACGTCTAATTTGGCCTTTTTTGATGATTGATTAGTTCTGTTTGTTAATCAAAGATGTGGTTATGCTATTGAATGGTTGTTCGGTTTAAATATTTCTTCATTGTGTGTTAAATGGTTAGTTTTAGTTGCTTCCCTATAAATTTCTGGGGTTGATGGTTGCTTGAATTGGTAGGAAGGATAGTTCTTGTGATTTTCAGAAGTGTTGACAAATGCTTTTTGTTAATAGGTGAAATTCTTCTAACTATATGCATCTCCCAAAATAGCTCAATATTGGATCTGCCACCAGCAGGTGATCCTGCAACGTTGCCAAGAAAGAACGGTGATACAGCATCAGAATCATCTTCAAGGTCTTCTCCTACAAGAGCAGAAGATGTTGCCTCTTATAAAGAGGAAAAATCCAATGCACAAACATTAGCTAGTCGAATTGCTAAATTTTTTACCAAGAATGTGGATTCAGCTTCTCCAAGTTCTGTTGAAGGTCCAGAATCATCAGAGATACATGAAAATATGGATTTTGAGGATATGCAGCACAAGTCTGAAGAGCAGGATGTTTCATCTGTTGATTTCGAAGAATTATTGAAAAATATGGAGATGAGAGATCAAGGTGGTGATGCTCCAAGTAGTTTACCTGGAGGGGTAGTCCTAGACAAAGTGTTTGTGATAGCACCTCAAGAATTGAACTCAATGCTCTTTTCTTCTGATTCAAACTTTTTAAAGTCTTTGGCAGACATACAAGGCAATACCGATTTACAAATAGGACCCTGGAGATATGAGAATAACGGCGAGAGCTTGAAAAGAGTGGTTTCTTATACCAAAGCTGCAAGTAAGTTAATTAAAGCATTGAAAACAACAGAGGAGCAAACATACTTGAAAGCAGATGGCAAGACTTTTGCTGTTTTATCGAGTGTGAGCACTCCAGATGCTCCTTATGGTAAAACATTTAGGCCAGAAGTACTCTACTGCATTACTCCAGGGCCTGAGCATCCATCTGGAGAACAGTCTTCTCGACTAGAAGTTTCCTGGAGAATTAACTTTTTGCAGAGTACCATGATGAAAGGTATGATTGAAGGCGGAGCAAGACAAGGTATAAAGGAAAGCTTTGAGCAGTACGAAAAGTTATTGTCTCAGGAGGTGAAAGCCCTTGATCCAAAAGATGTAGGTTCTGAGAAAGAGCAGCTTTTGGGCTCTCTTCAAGTTGAGCAACAGTCAGATTGGAATTTGGCTGTTCAGTACTTTGCTAATTCTACAGTCATTTTTACCGTCTTCGTGGGATTATATGTGCTTGTGCATATATGGTTGTCTAAGCCTAGTGCAATTCAGGGTCTTGAGTTTGATGGTTTGGACTTGCCTGATTCAATCGGTGAAATGATCATCTCTGGAGTATTGGTGCTACAAGGGAAACAGGTTCTAGAGATGATATCCAGATTTATGCAGGCCAGAGTACGGAAAGGTATGCTACTATTGCATAGGATTCAGTATTCTTTGAATAAAAAACAAGCATTTGTTCATGTGTGCTAATTGAATCATCTTTATGTACATTAGTAACTATCATTGTGTACATTTGTCGATTTTAGCAATTGACACCGTTGTGAGCATTATATATTGTGGCGAAATGCTTCAATTCCATTATGCTGATTGTAGGTACTGATCATGGAATCAAAGCACGGGGAGATGGCTGGTTGCTCACGGTTGCCTTGATTGAAGGAAGTAATTTGGCAGCTGTCGACTCAAGTGGATTCTCTGATCCTTATGTGGTGTTCACTTGCAATGGAAAAACTAGAACGAGTTCGATCAAGTTTCAAAAGTCTGATCCTCATTGGAATGGTAAACTACACCTTATATTGTTCATGTTCTTTTGCGAGCTACTTGTCTGTCATATTTCTTGCCAAAGAGAGCTGACTGCCTAGAATTCTGTAAAACATTCTATGGAATGGATCTTCACTGTGATCAGTGGCTCCTTGCAGAAATTTTTGAATTTGATGCGATGGATGAGCCTCCGTCTGTGCTGGATGTGGAAGTATTTGATTTTGACGGTCCTTTTGATGAAGCTACATCACTTGGACATGCTGAAATAAATTTCTTGAAATATAATATCTCGGACCTGTCAGACGTTTGGATTCCGTTACAAGGAAACCTGGCCCAGGCATGCCAATCAAAGTTACATTTGAGAATTTTATTGGACAACAATAGGGGTGGCAATGTCGTCAAAGATTATATAACTAAGATGGAAAAGCAGGTTGGCAAGAAGGTAAAATGTCCTGTTTTCGACTGGTAAAATCAGTTTTTCTTTTTTCTAAATATATATATATATATATCTTTCCGTTGAGCTGGTTAAAATTGTTTGTGAAATGTTCGCAGATAAAGTTGCGTTCTCCTCAAACAAACGCAGCATTCCAGAAGCTATTTGGGTTGCCTGCTGAGGAGTTTCTCATCAACGACTTCTCTTGTCACTTGAAAAGAAGAATGCCTCTACAGGTAAATAATTAAGTTGATCATTTCATTCAGCTGGATTTAATCGGAAACTTCTTAGCGACCGAAGTTCTTATTTTTATTCGAATATCATTTCTGCTAACTGATTGCACTCATCTGGTTTCAGGGACGCTTGTTTCTCTCAGCAAGAATTATTGGGTTCCACGCGGATTTATTTGGTCATAAAACAAAGTTTTTCCTTCTCTGGGAAGATATAGAGGACATTCGAGTCATACCTCCTACTTTGTCATCGATGGGTAGTCCAATCATCATTATCACACTATGGCCTGGAAAAGGATTGGATGCCCGACATGGAGCCAAGACGCAGGATGAAGAAGGCCGGCTGAAGTACTACTTTCATTCTTTCGTGTCCTTTAACGTGGCTCACAGGTAATAGAATAAGTGCAAATTCATACTTATTATGTCCTCTGGTACTTCTATTTCACATCCGTCAAAGTTATTTTGATTTGGATTCTCATATTTTCTTTTTCCTTGTTATCGTCAGAACAATAATGGCACTGTGGAGGGCAAGAGCCTTGACTCCTGAGCAAAAGGTACGGCTAGTAGAAGAAGAATCTGAAGCTAATAGTAATAGTGACCTTATTGCTGAGGAGGATTCGAAAAGTGTCCCAGCTACAGACGATGAAGAATCTGACACGAAAAGCCTTCCTCCTGAGGACAATGCATTATTTCCTGGAGTTGAAGATGTTAACATGTCTGTTGTCTACTCCTCGATCCTATCTATTCCTGTGAGTATTCGTTTTCCAATAAACGTATTTTCAACTTTTGTGGCAATCAGGATGAATTAACTTGGAAAACTTTTGACTTGCCTCGCAGACTAGTTTCTTCATGGAACTGTTCAGAGGGAGCGAAATCGACAGAAGGGTCATGGAGCGAGCTGGATGCCTCGACTACTCTCACAGCCCTTGGGAGTCCGAAAAGTCAGATGTATACCAGAGGCAACTTTATTACAAGTTCGATAAGCGCGTATCTCGGTATGGTGGAGAAGTCACAAGCACTCAGCAGAAGTCCCGTCTTTCAGGCAAAAACGGCTGGCTCATAGAAGAAGTCATGACTCTCCACGGAATTCCCCTTGGCGACTATTTCTCTGTAAGGAAAAATCAATCGTGTATTATGCGTTTCGCTTTTGTATCCATTCTCCCCCTTTTCTTAACCAATATTTGATGTTTATCCACAGCTTCACTTAAGATACCAAGTTGAATATTTACCTTCAATTGTATCCAATCTCCCCCTTTTCTTAACCAATATTTGATGTTATCCACAGCTTCACTTAAGATACCAAGTTGAAGATTTACCTTCAAGATCCGTCGGCTGCAGCATTCAAGTACACTTTGGAATCGCGTGGTTGAAATACTCCAGACATCAAAAGAGGATCACAAAGAACATCATCAAAAATCTGCAGGTGCGCCTGAAGATCATGTTCAGCGTATTGGAGAAGGAATACGTTTCAGGGGAGTAGAGTTCCCTCATGGCACCGGCGTTTTCCATGTTACCATCCCCGACTGCTGTTGGATTCTCTATAAGCGCCTCTGGTCTGCCACATTGAGAACGAGCTTAGGCTATAACATGGCTGCCTGATGTCTGTAGCCCTCCTGGTGAAACTCATTCGTTGTTGAAAATTGTGTATAGTGTAATAATATTATTGGACTGTATTGATCTGATGCAAATCTGAGCAGTTTTGGGGTAGGAAAGGTTGTAGTTTTGTTGTATCTCTTAGGTGTTTCTGAATGTACCTAAATTTGTTGTAGGCTTCTAGCAGCACTAAATGTGCCCCTCTTGTAAGACAAAAAATGTCTATTCTTTCATCTGTGGCTCAACCCATTTTAATAATGTAAATTAGTTAAAAGAATTCATTTTATTTCTTAATGGTTGTTAAATTATACACCCTCTTACATTTTAATTGACAATTTTTATTTATTTTTTGGAGAGACAAGGCGAGCCCTAAAGAGGAATCCGTAGCTGGTATTCTCCCATCAGTGTGTTCCTCAAGTGAGCCGGCACCTCTTCAAACACCAGCGTTTCGTAATTCAGTGGGTGCATAAGTTTAGCCATTGTGTTCCTTTCCCGTGGTGTATGCCAGAATTGCACCGCCACAAACTTATCCTTCATGTCCAATATCCTTCTTGCAATTCCAATCTCCTGGTCCGGGTAGGTTTCTCCACTCAGCCTCTCAATTGCTTGCAATGAGTCACTTTCAATAATAACTCTTTTGAGACCTCTTTTCCAAGCTAAATCCAGCACAATCCAAATGGCCCAAAACTCTGCCTCAAGAGGCAGACAACGTCCTATCAATTTATGAAACCCGAATACCCAATGGCCCTCATAATTTCTTGCCACTCCTCCAGCCCTCGCACCACAATTTCCACGGTCCACTGCTCCATCCGTATTGATTTTGGTCCAGCCAACGGGAGGCGCATGCCACTTCCTATCGTTGCTCTTCCTCCCCTGCCTCCTACCTCTCCTTTCGTTAGTATTCTGAATGTCGCGAGTCTATGCAAGGCACTGCCTCAAAAGCCCTCTCTCACACGGTCTCACCCCTTGGAAGACAAACTCATTCCTCGCTGCCCCATAGTTTCCAGATTATGACAGCAAACAACAAACTCCATTTCATACCATACACTCTAATCTGGAGTGTGTTAAGGAGATTGGACTTGATCCAATCCGTGAGGTGCAGCGAGAAAAAGGCCTGCTTTGCCAATGGCGGCACCACCACGTCCCACAGCGCCTTAGCAATTGTACAATTTCGGAGCACATGAAGCAGATCCTCATCCTCCACTCCACACGAGCTGCACAAAGCCGATCCAGTCATGTTCCGCCTGAGTCGCTCTTGATTTGTAAGTAACCGACCATGTAACATAAGCCAAAGAAACTGCCTTAATCTTTGTGGGCCATTGGATTTCCATGCCAAATCCCAGATCTTAGCTTCAGGTTCCCAGCTCCCAAATTGAAAGAAATGGTATGCATTGGATATCGTAAACTTACCGTTCCCTTTGAAGTTCCATCCATGTGTGTCTTGAGCTGCCGCAACCTAGGGTGGTGGGATAGCTGCAATGTAGCTGATAATCTCCTCATCAAACCACCGTCTCAGTAGTACCCAGTTCCAATTGCCATCCCAATCCACTGCCTCCATAACGCGCATCTCATTTCGTATCTCTCCCGGTCTTTTGCATCGCTGTTTTAGAATTCCCACCTCCTGAATCCAGCGATCGTTCCAGAAGTTAACCAATTCTCCCCAGCCCACAGTCCAGCAAATGTTTACGCGCAAGTCATCCCACACCGTGCCAAGCGAGCGCCACAGCGAAGAGCATTGAGTGCGGTTGATGTCCACTGGAACTTCTTCATAGACCTTGTACTTATGTCTGAGAATCTTAACCCAGAGCTTATGTGGTTGAGTTATCACTGCCGAACCAATTTTGAGGATGAACGATTTGTTTTGGAAATGAAGGTTTCGTAATCCAAGTCCCCCGTTGTTTTTCGGTTGACAAACCAAGCTCCATTTGATAAGAGAAGGCTTTTTACCACTTTGCGAGGTACCCCAAATAAAGTTCCTCACCAACTTTTTGATTTGCTCGTATATGCCTTTAGGTAAAAGTGTTGACTGCATGAAATATTTCGGGATAGCCAGAATGACCGATTGCACCAAAGTCACCCTTCCCGCCATTGACAGTCGCGCGGCATCCCATCCATTAAGTCTATCCTTAACCTTTTCGACAATGAACCAATAGAGATCTTTAGTAACACGCCCATGCAGAAGAGGGACTCCGAGGTATCTTCCAAGATCTCTAACCCGAATAAACCCTAATGTGTTGCTGATTCTGTTGGCAGTCAATTCATAAGTATTCTTTGAGAAGAAAATTTGTGTTTTGCTATTACTCACTTTGTGTCCCGAGTAGTGACAGAACTGGTTCAAAACCTCTTGAACGATTGAAACTTGTTGAACACTTGCCTCACAGAACAGGAGAAGATCATCTGCAAAAAAGAAGTGGGACAGCGAGGGTCCCTTACATCCGAACCTCAATGGTTTCCACTTCTTTTCCTCAACAGCCAAATTGATTCTCTGACCAAGGCGTTCCATTCCCAACACAAACAAATATGGGGACATAGGGTCGCCCTGCCTCACCCTCCTAGTAGGATTGAACCCTTCTGTCATACCACCATTCCAGAGAACCTGCATTGAGGAAGTCTGAACACATCGCATAATCACAACTGCCAATTTACGTGTAATTCCAGCATCATCAAGGGAATCTTCCAGAAAATCCCACTTTATTCGGTCATACGCCTTTTCAAGATCGACCTTAATCGCCATCCACCCTTTTTTCCCTTTACGAGTCCTCATCGTGTGCAGAGCTTCTTGCGCCATAATCACATTGTCCATGATGTTTCTCCCGGCAATGAAGCTCGTTTGGTTTTCTGCGATCAATTTCGGCATCACTGGTTTGAGTCTGTTAACCACCACTTTCGTCACGACTTTGTATAAAACTGTGCAGAGGCTAATAGGACAGAATTGCGCGTAGCTATCGGGTCCCTCCACCTTAGGAATAAGAACCAACAGGGTCTTGTTCAGCTGGGGATCGAAATGTACTCCGTCAAACACATCCTGAACCAACTTGCAAATGTCCCTACCAACCACGGGCCAGTTTCGCTGAAAGAACTGTGCGTGGAAACCATCAACACGAGGAGCCTTCAGGGGGGCCATTTCAAAGAGTGCCTTTCGCACTTCCTCTTCAATGAGATCCCTATTCAGACTGTTAAGCTCATTGCTGTGGAGTCGCGGGAACAGCCCCCTAAGGGGAAAAGCCCCGGTAACCACATCACCTTCCGTATACAAGCTCTTAAAAAACCTGACTGCTTCAGCTTTGAGCTCTCCCTCATCGTAGCACCAGTCGTCACTAATTTTCAGAGCTTGGATGTTATTCACTCGTCTTCGAGCCCGAACTCTGCTCTGATAGTATCTGGTGTTGCGATCCCCGTGCAAGATCCATTCACATCTCGACTTCTGTTTCCAAAGAAGTTCCTCTTGGTCCAGAATCCCCTCAAGCTGTTGTCTAAGATCGAATTCAACTTCTTCCAATACATGTGAGTAATGGCATTCAAGAGTGGCCTGAACCTTGGCGATTTGTGCCATAATATGTCTTTTCCTTTTCAGAATGCTACCAAAGACTTCTCTATTCCAAACTCGGATGGCATTAGCAAACGAAGACAATTTTTCCATATGGAGTGGACCATCCCCCCAATTGGCATTAATAAAATCCTCAAATGACTCATGATCGAGCCATCCAGAGAAAAAGCGAAAAGGCCTCTCGGGTCTACTCCTACCCTGCACGCCAGTAGACAAAACAAGCGGCCTGTGGTCAGGTTTAATTCTTGGGAGGTGATGTATAGCCGAGTCAGGACACAAGTTATCCCATTCCTCATTACAAACAACTCTGTCAAGCCGTTCATAGAGGCCCGCTCTCTGCCACGTGAATTGAGGACCAATGAATCCCATGTCCCTCAACCTACAATTGAAGATGAATTCGTTAAAGTGTGAGCACCCTTGGGTAGCAGGAACTCCTCCTCGTTTCTCATAAGAGTGCACAATCGCATTAAAATCGCCACCAATAACCCAAGGCGCAGTCATGGAGTTGGTGATATCCTCCAGCTGTTCCCACTGTTGCCTTCTAGTCTGCAATTGAGGGCCATAAACCACAGTAAGATAGAACCAATTACAGTTCTCACCCAACTTAATCTTCAAATGAATTAATTGGAAATGGTTCCGAACCACTTCGATGTTCACCGTATGACCCCAAAGAATCCAAATTCCCCCTGAAAAGCCTCTCGCTTCAATTCGGTGAGACTTTGGATACCCAAGCTTAGCAACAATTCTGTCAGTTCTAGCCCCACTTGTTCTAGTTTCCATAAGAGCCACAACATCCGGCTTCCATTCACGAGTATACTCCTTTAAAATTTTATCAAAGCGGGGGTGCCCACAACCCTGCGCATTCCAAATAAATGTCCTGAAATCCATAAAAATTTGAGAAACAAGAAACACACCTGGACCGCGTCAGTCAGCATTATCCAGATTCGTGTTTTCTTCAACCAGATCCGATTGGTTTTTCCCCAGATCCATCCCCAGCGTCGTGGTCCTCGTTTGTTCCACGAGGCCCTCCGCTAATGATTGCATGGCTCGAGTTACCGGAACACTTGCTCCTTTGGCTTGTTTGAGTTTCCTTCCTTTATCCTTGAATCCCACAATCGATTGCTTCGCAACTTTCGCTGTGTTGAGTTCAAACGAGGTTTTCCCCACCGGTGTTCCCTTCCTCCATTTTTGTTTCTCCCCACCATTCTCCGGCAACACATTTGGATTTTTATTCTCTTGGACGATAACGGCAGTATGGTTTCCAGGAGGAAGGAGTGTCACTTGGTAAGGGGTATTGGAGAGATGTGGTCTGCTTGTGGAGGCTTTAGTTCCATCGTCAGATTTATTAAGATTGACATTAATCTCACTGGGCCTGCTGCCCACTTCATTTCCTTCAGCCCAAGACTTTTGTATAGCTAGCCCACTAACAACAGGCCCACCTTGTCCTCGCCTTTCGTTCTCAAAGAGGGGGTTTGCTCTTACGGGATTTCCAGATTCCATATTCCAATTTGGAGGCCTCTTCTTCTGTAAAATCGCCTTTGGAAGGTTGTAATTTCCATTTTTCCTGCTCTCTGATTCCTGCCCTATATCTCGCAAATCCCCTGTATCTCGCTCTGGATAATTCCCTGCATCCTTATCCCTACCAGGCGACAGCGCACGAAATCTTGATCCCCCCCCCCCCCAAT
>MAYD01576149.1:0-12261 GCA_001909325.1 Ruellia speciosa
CATGGCGTGGACCGATGTGCGATCACCTGGCCGTGTGCATGGTGATGGGTAGGTAGGCGTCGGCCTAGGCATCATTTCTGCATTTGCATATAGCGTAGATAGGTGTATGTTAGGGCATGCATCATATGCATCTATGTATGTTGCGTGGTTGAAGCACCGGTGTGGGACGGTGTGATGTTATTATATGTTTACTGTTTTACCCCTGTTCTGTTATTACTGTTTCCTGATTATTCTCTTCTTTCCCGTTTATCCCTTTTTGCTTATTTATCCCTTGCTCAGTACGTTGTACTGACCCTTGTTGCCTTATTTTTTTTTAGATCCTTCTGGAGGCGTAGATGCACGCTGATTGGGGTTCGGGGGTATGAGTGGACTTAGTATAGGGTGCATTCCTCCTTTCTGTTGGTTATCTGTTATTGATTTTTATACTGTCGGTTACGCTGTTGTTACATGCTGATGTTGCGCTTGATACTCATTTCTTGTTTCCTTGTTAACTCGTACGCATGGAAGACATAATTAGTGGCTATAAACTTTTATGTGTTTCTGTGGTTACCTTAGCTTTATATCAGTGAATCTAAGCTAGCTGGCCACAAGTTTAGGCAAAGTGGTACGACAGTAACACGCCAAAAAGGGTTTTAAATTTTTGGGGCGTTACAAAGTGGTATTAGAGCCTGAGCGCTCTACATGCCTATAAAATTTGATAGAAATAGGTGGCGAGACTGTGCGGGGGGTTGCATAAAGCGTAGGACTTGAATCGTCATTTATGAATTATTTGTTTCAGATCTGCGCTACCTGCGGTATCGGACCATGGAACGAGGTTCTGTGGTAAATCCCGTAGGGACTCTAGTGAGCTATTTTGTGTTATTACCGCTTTGCTGCTATATCTGTTTTACTAACTGTAGGGTGAGGAATTTGACCCTCTAACTTTTTCTTAGTTCAGGATGCCGCCAAGATGAGCTGTAGGGACAAGCTGCCGGGGTAGGCCTCGACAGAACCCCGCACCACCTATGGGTGATTGCTTTTGGGGGACAATGGATGGGGTTGAACAAGAGGTTGAGCAGTTGGAACATGAGGTGCCGCAGGGGTAGGGGGCACTAGCCGATGGACAGGTACCCCAGGGACAGCGGTCAGGAGTAGCACCGACATTCGATCCTATGACCTTCGCTCAATAGTTGATGGTGGCTTTTCAGGTACAATAGTAGATGCAAGGTGAATCGGCTCAAGCTGCAGCAGTGCCGGCTCCGCCTGCGCATGCACACGTTGACTACTTGGATATGGCCTCATGACATAAACCGCAGACTTTTGCTGGAGGGGCTGACCCTTTAGTCTTTGACGATTGGATCTATCAGATCACCAGGATCTTTAAACACATTGGCTGCCCCGAAGACCATATAGTGATGGTTGCGTCGCATTTTTTGGTTGGCACCGTGCTACAGTGGTGGCAGGCGAGTGAGACAATGCTGATGGCACGGTCGGACTTTGGATGGACACAGTTTCGGGATACTCTGAGGTCCCACTTCTTCACGTCGGAGTTGTTGAACGCCAAGCAGCGTGAGTTCTTGAGTTTGGTACCGACAGAGGTGATGTCAGTGACTGCTTACCATCAGAGATTCACTGAGCTAATGCGGTGCGCTCCAAGGTTACTACCCACGGAGGCGGATCGCGCACGATGATTTATTGATGGCCTGAAGGTCGAGATCCGCACAGGATACGGGTCCCATGAGCGTGCCACTTTTTCTTCTGCATTTTCTCAGGCCCTATTTGTGGAGAGGGGCAAGGCGGATGACCGGCGACTGTTGAGGTAGCAGGCTCAGGCTAGCCGCAGAGGCCGCCTGAATGTGATCAAGAGAGCAGACGCCAAGCGGCGGAACAATGTGTTGGCGGGTACGGATTTCGTTTTCGCATTCTTACATTCTGTTATACTAGTATCTTGTTGTGATACTCTCAAGAACTAGGGTACTTGTTAACAATGCCTTAGGATCTATCCTTGTTGCGTACCACCCCGCCTTTGTACTGTTTAATTCCGAAGCATCGTGTTCCTTCGTCGCTTCCGATTTCGTGCATGAGCACGGGCTAGGGCCGTTAGTGCCCCATAGGATGTCCATTTCCTTACCCTCCAGAGAGATTCGCGGGTGTGATAGATTGTTGCCTGAGGTTGTGTTGACTATAGAGGGCCGGGACTTTCCGGCCGATCTCGTGGTTTTCGATTTAGTTGAGTTTGATGCGATACTCAGCATGGATTAGCTGGCACGCCATCATGCGCGGTTAGATTGTGGTATTCTACGGATTTCATTCCGAGACCCGCACGGTACATACGTTTCTTATCGCCCTTTTCCTTTTCAGTTGTTTCCTCCCTGTCTATGGCTTCACCATTACGCGGGGGTAATTCTACCTATCTGTGCCAGGTGCACGATTTGAGAGCAGCGTCTCAGTTATCTCTAAGATTCCTATAGTTTTCGAGTTCGAGGATGTTTTTCCCGATGAGATCCTGGTCTCCCACCTGTTCGGAGATTGATTTCACTGTAGAGCTTGTGCCTGGATCCATTACGATCTCGAAGGCACCTTATCGTATGGCCCCGATTGAGTTAAAGGAACTGAACAAGTAGTTACAGGAATTATTGAAGAAGGGGTACATCCAGCCCAACAGTTCACCGTGGGGTGCACCGGTGTTGTTTGTCAAGAAAAAGGACGGTATTATGCAGATGTGCATCGATTAAAGGGGGTTGAACCAGATCACAGTCAAGAACAGGTATCCTTTGTCACGTATTGACGACTTGTTTGATCAGTTTAGAGGAGCATGTATTTTCTCTAAGATTGATTTGAGATCGAGTTACCATCAAATTCGAGTCGCAAAGGCAGATAGGCCAAATATGGCCTTTAGGACGAGATACAAACATTTTGAGTTTACAATGATGTCATTTAATTTGACGAATGCACCTGCAGTCTTCATGGATTTGATACATCGAGTTTTTTAGCCTTTGTTGGATAGATGCGTTGTGGTTTTCATTGATGACATCCTCGTGTATTCACCGAGTCCCCAGGCACATGAGGGACATTAGGGGATGGTCTTAACGATGCTTCGAGAGCTCAAGCTTTATGCTAAACTCTCGAAGTGTGAGTTCTGGTTGGAGCATGTGTCCTTTTTAGGAGACATTGTTTTGGGGGCAGGCATATCAGTGGATCCGGTGAAGGTGGAGGCAGTGTTGAGATGGTACGCTCCGAAGAATGTGAGCAAGATTTACAGTTTCTTGGGGTTGTTTGGATATTATTGTCGGTTCATTGAGGGCTTCTCGAGTACTGCGCGACCCATGACACGACTATTGAGGAAGGATGTGAAATTTAGGTGGGATGATGAGTGTGAAAGGGCATTTGGGCAGCTTAAGGGGGCAGTGACAGAGGCACCAGCCCCAGTACTATCCCGATGATTCAGGAGAGTTTGAGGTTTATACGGATGCGTCGCAGTGAGGATTAGGTTGTGTCTTGATGCAAC
This sequence comes from Ruellia speciosa, assembly GCA_001909325.1. Taxonomy (NCBI): domain Eukaryota; kingdom Viridiplantae; phylum Streptophyta; class Magnoliopsida; order Lamiales; family Acanthaceae; genus Ruellia; species Ruellia speciosa. The sequence goes on from MAYD01576149.1 coordinate 3,488, forward strand.
ATGGGAGAGTAATTGCCTACGCCTGACAATAGCTAAAACTGTATGAGATGAACTATCCCACGCATGACCTGGAGATGGCAGCGGTTGTACACGCTTTGAAGATTTGGCGACATTACCTCTACAGGGCGAGGTGTAGGATCTATTCGGACCACAAGAACTTGAGATATTTGTACATGCAGGAGCATATGAGCGGTTAACAGAGGAGGTGGTTGGAGCTTTTGCAGGACTATGACACTGATATTCAATATATCGAGGGGAAAACGAACAAAGTGGCTGATGCACTGAGTAGGAAAGAGCAGCACATTATAGGTCCTTAATCACAGTGTCGGAGTTGAAGAAGGAGTTTGAGAGATTGGAGATTGAGTTTGAGCCTCACTACACGGATGAGCATTGTCTTCACACTTTGGTCGCGGTTCCTTCATTGTTGAAGGAGATTCGGGCGAGTCAGTCAGGGGATGGTGAGACAGCAGCATTGAGGGCGAAGATTCAGTCGGATCGAGCTCTAGGCTTTCGGGTAGACGATTAGGGTGTTGTTCGATGTAGGGATCGATGGTATATACCCTCTGCGCGCGATGATCAGAAGAGGAGGGTTATGGAAGAGGCACATGGTACACTATGTTCAGTTCACCCAGGCATTACTAAGATGTATAAGGACCTTCGACAGACGTAGGTGGAGCAACATGAAGAGGGAGGTGGCGAAGTTTGTGTCGAGATATGCGACGTGTCAGCGAGTTAAGGTTGAGCACATGAGACCGATGGGATTGTTGCAGCCACTTGAGATTCTCCAATAGAAGTGGGAATCAGTATCCACGGACTTCGTGACAGGGTTGCCCAGGAAGAGACGTGGCATGGACACCATTTGGGTGATGGTCGACCGGTTGACCAAGAGTGTCATCTTTATCCCAATGAGATTGACATGGAGCATGGAGTAGATGACTCGGGCCTACATTCAGCATATGGTCAGACGGTTTGGGATTCCGAAGGAGATTATGTCAGTCGGGATTCTCGATTCTTGTCACAGTTCTGGAGGGATGTTCAGAAGGCGTTTGGCACACACATAAGTATGAGTATTGCGTGGCACCCACAGTCAGATGGTCAGACAGAGAGGACCATTCGTACTCTTGAGGACATGCTTTAGGCATGTATTTGATTTCCAGGGTAGTTGGGGAGGATAGACTGGATTTGGTCGAGTTTGCCTACAATAACAGTTTCAAGCAAGCATCGGGATGGCACCCTTCGAGGCACTTTATGGACGGTGGTGTCGCACCCCCTTGGGTTGGGATGATCCGGCCGATAGGATAGTCTTAGGACCCAATTTGATTGAGCAGACGGCAGAGGGATTCGAAGATGGATGAAGGAGCCCCAGGATCGTTAGAAGCGTTACGCAGATTTAGGACGCCGAGATTTTGAGTTTCAGGTTGGCGATCGGGTGTTGTTGAGGGTCTCGCCAGTCATGGGAATGAGGAGGTTTGGGATCAAGGGGAAGTTGAGTCCCCGGTTCATCGGCCCATACGAGATTGTTGAGCGAGTCGGGAAGGTAGCATATCGCCTTGCATTACCACCGGAAGTTGGTCGAGCACATGACATTTTTCACATCTCTCAGCTTCGCAAGTTTGTTTCGGATTTGAGTAAGATTGTTCAACCTGACGTGATCGAATGAGACGCAAGTCTAGAATATGAGGAACATCCTATAGCTGTGATTGATGAGAAGGAAAAGGTTCTGAAGAACAAAACGATTCGGATGGTGAAGATTCTTTGGTCGAGGCACGGACGTGAGGATGCCACGTGGGAGACCGAGGATTCGATGCACGCCAAGTACCCGGACTTTGATTTGCGATTCGTGACTTAAGGTACTCCGTCATCGAATCTGTTTTTCATTACCATTTGATTTCGAGGATGAAATGACCCTAAGGGGGAGGCATGTAAAGCTAAGACTGTTTTTTTTTAGCCAAACCTAAATATTCACTTTGAGATAAAGTTCATTTAATACTGTAGTTTGCAGAGAGATCTGGAACAGAACAGTTGAAGTATCTTCCTTTGGAATGATACAAAAGAACACCTATCTCTAAGTAAGATAAGTTATCACTAAACCAGTCATACTCGGAATCCCATTTTCAGTATTAACCATGCGAAGCCCAAGGCGGGGGCCTGGGGATAAAATAGCGAGGTTGACATTCGCTTTGCTATCATAGGAACTCTCATCTTACTTCGGGGCATCACTTCGCTTTTTCTCTTGAATTCTCACGCACTTCACACTTTCTTCATCTCGCTTTATTTCTATTTCGCATTTTAGTACTCCGTATTCACTTCATAGCACCATCATCTCACTCGCCACGAAGAGCACACTCTTCCACACCCTTCATAGCATTCGCTCTTACGCATTTCAATTGCCAATCGGTTTGCACTTGCTCATCATTTCCCCGAGATCGACCTGGACACTCACCAATAAAAAGAGGATAAATTAAAGTTGTACTACAACTGATTCGTGTGCTTGCAAAAAATCCACTCAATATTATAGATACGCACGGAAGTGGTCAAGGATTTATGACGCTGTTGCCGGGGAATTGATTAAGACATCAATCGAGTGCCTTTTGAACATTGAATGCATAATATTACAATGCCTTTTTACTTTCCTTCATTTTTCGCTTTTTAATTCTTTATTTGTTTATGCCCAGGAAAACAGGTGATCCCATATCACCATATTCAGAGCCAGAAAGAACTTTCAGGCAGCGATTAAGACAAGCAAGGAGTCACCTGGACCAGGACATCTCAGTTAATAACAATCCTGATACTATGGCTGAACCACCGAACATTGTTGATATGCAAACGATGATGCAAATACTAGCAGGACTCCAGCAACAGATGGTGCAGATCAGAGCTCGAATGGATGATCTCGCTAGACAGCAGCATGAAATGCACTTGCGGACTCCAGACCACAGCCAGCATGGCGACACTGATGAATTCGCACTAGATGACCAGGAGCCCCTGAGACAAAATCAAAATGGAGGAAATGGTGGAGGACCAGCAAGGGCAAACCCAGTTTGCCTTCCACGTCCTAGAAATGAGGCTTACGTTGAGGAAGACGACACCCCCATTGTAGAAAAGTTGGGATTACACATTGATTCATCCATGTTAGAAGTAGATCGGCCAAGAATTGAACGAAGGTCATACGAATTCAAACCAGGACTTTTGACCCTGGTAGAGCAGAATCCCTTCTGTGGGCAACCCTCTGAACGACCATACGATCATATCAATCAGTTCCTGCGAATCTGTGGGACGGTAAAACTGAATGGAATTTCAGATGATGAAAAGCGAATACATCTATTCCCATTTTCGTTAGAAGGAAAAGTTGCTACATGGTTTTCAAGGCAAAAGAACATCATAAATTGGGAGGATTTGCTGACCAGATTTCTGGAGCAGTACATGCCACTCTCAAAGATTTTAGAGCAAAGAGAAGCAATAAACCAGTTCGCCATCAAAGAAGGCGAAGATCTCTATGATGTTTGGGAACGATTCAAACAACTCCTGGATGATTGCCCCAATCACCAAACACGTAAATCCACATCTTTTATAATGGTATTTCTGATAACCTTAAAGATATGTTGGATGCAGCTTCAAGTAGCTCACTGCTCAAACTCACACCGCGAGAAGCCAGGGCAAAGATAGAGAACATGGCACAAAACCAAGCCAGACGATCTAAGGGAGCACCCAGAGCGAAAGGCAATCATGGACTCTACGAAGTCAGCCCAGAAGTTGCGCAGGAAGTCAAATGGGATGTCATGCAGAAACAAATCAAGGATTTAGGAGTTGCCTTTCGCAAGCAACAGCATGCCGTTGAAGGAATCATCAAGGTCCACTTCGCCGAAGCCACTTCCGCAGAGGAGGGAAACAATGAGCAAACATGCGATGAGGATCACCCAGCAGAGCAATGTCCAGATGAGCAACCGCATGAGGTGAATTTCATGGGACAAAAGCCCTTTGGAGGATATGAGGAACGGAAACTTAAACCATACAAACCACCCAACATGCGTTTCCAAAGCCAAAACATACCTCAGCCACCAAAGCCAAACTATTCACAACAAACATTTTAGCCTCAGAATCAATGGACTCAACCGAATTACCAACCACCACCTCAATACCCTCCATCGAACCAACAATTACCTGTCTATCCGCCACAACCAAACGCATATCAGCCACCAGTACAACCGTTACCACCTGTTCCCACTCAAAATCGATTTTAGCCACCTTTTCCCCCTTGCCCGCAATGGTCGAACAAGCCACAGCAAGCAGAAAACCAAGAAGAGATCGAGATGAGAAATTACCAGGAGCAAATGAAGTTCCAGCGAAATACGCAGGCCGCTCTCACTACAATTGAAAGGCAGATTGGACAACTCGCTGAGAGAGTAAATGAGCGACCACCAGGAACTTTACTAGCAACAGTGGAAAAGAACCCAAAAGGAAAAGAGGTGTGCAACGCACTCAGTATCCAGGCAGTTACCCTCAAGAACTCAAAGTAATACCCTCCTCCAAAAATGCCAGAACCGGCACCTAAACAGACCAAAGAAAGTGAGGAAAGAGAAACTTCCGGCGAATAACAAGCAGAACCAGAACTAGAAGAGCCACCAGCTAACACTCAATTCAAAGCAACCTCAAAAGACCCCATCGAGATCCAAGGGCGAATACCTTACCCTCAGCGATTGGTTACGAAGAGGGAGGATCAGCAATTTGTCAAATTTTTGGAAGTATTCAGTAAAATGGAGGTCAGTATTCCCTTTTTGGATGCAATCACTCAGATCCCTTTTTATGGGAAGTTCATCAAAGATATTGTAGCCAAGCGACGGGAAGTTGAGGTAGAGAAATTGTGTGAGCTCGCAGAACTGAATGTACTTGATAAAGCCAATCTTCCGCCAAAAACAAAAGATCCAGGCAGCTATGTTATTCCATGTAACATAGGTGAAAACAGTAAGGAAACCCACAAGACACTTTGTGACTTGGGGGCAAGCATTAATTTACTGCCAAAATCTCTTTATGACAAATTAGGTTTGCAGGACATCAAGACAAGTCTCACCATGATCCAGTTAGCAGACAAAACTCTAAGGGCCCCATTTGGAGTAGTCGAAGATGTGATCGTAAGAGTTGACAAATTTTTTTTTCTTGCAGATTTCTTCGTCATGGACATGGAAGCAGATAAAGAAGTCCCCATTATTTTAGGAAGACCATTCTTAGCCACAACCCGAACTAACATTGATTTTGACAATGGAGGTTTGCAGCTGCAGGTAGGCAAAGAAACGATTCACTTTGACGTCGCAAGGACATTGAAGAAATTTGACCACGACGATTCCAAATGGCTGGCAAAGATCGACACACTTGAGGAAGCGACAAAGGAATTAATGGCAGAGATCATGCAAACTGAAGATCTTATTAAGGAAGAAACCGGTGAACCAGAAGGCCAATACAAAACGTTTGAGGAGGTCCCACCTCTCGAAAGAAATGAACTGAAAGAACTTCCAGATCACCTGGAATACCAATTTTTGGGCCCTCATCACACCTTACCGGTAATTATTTCCAAAAAGTTAGCTGAAAATCAAAAAGAACAGTTAATGCAGTTATTGCAGGATGAAAAGGAAGCAATTGCTTGGACAGTTGACGATATCTATGGCATCAGCCCTACCTTATGCATGCACCACATCTTGATGGGGGAAAATTTCAAAGAATGCAGACAACCACAGCGAAGACTGAACCCTCACATGCAGGAGGTTGTCAAGAAAGAAGTGATCAAGTTGCTGGATACTGGGATCGTCTATCCGATCTGCGATAGCGAGTGGGTAAGCCCAGTACAAGTTGTCCCAAAGAAAGGAGGGATCGTGCTAGAGGCAAATGAAAAAGGCGAACTCGTCGCTACGTGGCTGATTAAAGGATGGTGAATGTGCATTGACTATATAAAGCTCAACTCCGCCATAAGGAAAGACCATTTTCCTCTTCCCTTCCTTGATCAAGTACTTAAGAGATTGGCTGGACACGCTTATTACTACTTCCTGGATGGTTATTCTGGATACCATCAAATTGCAATAGCCCCTGAGGATCAGGAAAAGATAACCTTCACGTGCCCCCATGGTACATTCGCTTATAGAAGGACGTCGTTCGGGCTATGCAATGCTCCTGCAATGTTTCAACGATGCATGTACTCTATATTCTCTGAATTGCTCGAATAATGCATCGAAGTCTTTATGGATGATTTTTTCATTTTCGAAAATTCATTTGAGTTGTGTCTGAACAACTTCAAAAGAGTCCTAAAAAAGTGTCGAGAATCAAAATTGATGCTGAACTGGGGAAATGCCACTTCATGGTGAGCAAAAGAATTGTCCTTGGCCAGAAAATCTCCAAGAGAGGAATTGAAGTCGACTCAACTAAGGTAAGTATAATTTCAGATTTATCCTCTCCTACTGACGTAAAGGGTGTTCGCGTTTTCCTTGGCCATGCAGGTTTTTATAGATGATTCATAAAGGATTTCAGCAAAATCGCAAAACTTTTAACTGACCTACTATGCAAAGATATTCATTTCAATTGGACTCCTCAGTGTCAAGCAGCTTTTGAAACCTTAAAAGAGAAGCTCGTTTCAGCTCCAATCATCTAGGCTCCAGATTGGGCACTACCTTTAGAACTCATGTGCGACACGAGTGATTATGCAGCAGGGGTAGTGCTTGGTCAAACGAAATAAGGGAAATTTCACGCTATTTATTATGCAGGAAAAGTTTTTAATAATGCCCAGAAGAACTCTACAACAACAGAAAAGAAACTTTTGGCAGTGGTCTTTAGTTTTGAAAAATTTCGCCAGTACTTGGTGGGCTCCCGCACGATCGTCCACACAGACCACTCCGCCATCCGCCATCTGTTGAATAAAAAAGATGCTAAACAAAGATTAATCCGTTGGATTCTTTTATTGCAGGAATTTGATGTAGAGATCAAAGATTGCAAGGGACGAGACAATCCAGTTGCCGACCATTTAAGTCGCATTCCGCAGCAAGAGAAAGGAGAGATAGGTGAAAACTTCCCTGACGAGAAGCTATGCGCGATCATGACATTCAGCTAGGCTCATTGGTTCGCAGATTTCACGAACTATCTTGCAGGTGGTACGCTGCCAAGCGAATTTGATTATCAAAAGCGATGAAGGTTCACGAAGCAAGCAAGGAACTACTTCTGGTAATAACCCTATCTCTTCCACATATGAGGGGATGGAGTCATTCGCAGATGTGTGCCGGAATTTGAGCAGTTAGAAATTCTAAAAGAATGCCATAGTGGACCCACCGGAGGACATTTCGCAGCCAATAGGATAGCTTTCAAGGTCCTGCAGAGTGGATTTTACGGGCCAACCATCTATCAAGACGCCCAGAAGTATGTCAGTCGATGCGACAAATGCCAGAGGATGGGAAACATAGGAAGAAGAGACGAGATGCCACAAAAAGTGAACATAGAGTTGGAATTGTTTGATGTCTGGGGGATTGACTTCATGGGACCATTCCCACCTTCCGTCGGAAATCAATACATTCTAGTAGCTATGGATTGTGTGTCCAAATGGGTGGAAGCAGGAGCACTACCGACGAATGATTCCAAGCAGACAGTGAAGTTTGTCTAGAAAAACATCTTTACTCGCTTTGGTTGCCCGCGAGCAATCATAAGCGATGACGGGACTCACTTCCTGAATCAATGGTTCACTGCATTATTGAAAAAGTATAATGTGCATCACAGGATCACTACACCCTACCATCCCCAAGCGAACGGACAAGTTGAAGTAAGCAACAGAGAGATCAAACATATCCTGCAGGCGTCAGTCGGACGAGGACGACGCAATTGGGCAAAGAAGCTCGATGATGCACTGTGGGCATACAGGACAGCTTACAAAACTCCCATAGGGATGTCTCCTTATCAACTGGTCTTTGGAAAGTCGTGTCACTTATCTCTCGAGCTTGAACATAAAGCATACTGGGCAGTGAAGTTTCTAAACTTCGATCTGAAATCTGTCCAAGAAAAGAGGAAGGTTGATCTGGCGGAGCTGGAGCAATTCTGAATGAAAGCTTTCGAGAATGCAAAGATATATAAGGAGCGGACCAAACGTATCCATGACAAGATGATCTGAGTAAAAGAGTTTCACAAACAAGACAAAGTGCTGTTATTTAACTCAAGGATGAAACTCTTTCCAGGAAAATTGAAAACGAAATGGTCAGGACCATTCGTAGTTGAGGAAGTATACCCAAGTGGAGGGATAAAAATCAGAAACCTTAATCAAGCAGAAGGATTTGTGGTTAATGGTCACAGATTGAAGAACTATCTGGATGGCGAACTCAAGTGAGTGGAAGTTATTCCTCTCCTCGCCACTTAGATCCGCGACGTACCGAGTCGAGTTAACGACTCATCAAAAACAAAACACTCGCGGGGGCCAACCGTATATGTACATTCTTTACCCTAATTCTGCTTTCTTTTCTCTCACCTATCTTTTATTCTTGCAGGTCATTCACAGTGAAGACCCTCGCCACCAGAAAAGCTACAATCTCTCTCAGCAAAAGCTCTCTCGTATCAGAAAAGCGAATATCACTCCAGCGAACTGATAAAGACGAAACGCTACGAGCCAATTGGCACCTTTTTGCCAATAGACCTGATGTTGGCCATTTTGACCATCATTCATCGTTTATTTTACGGCCATTTTTGGCTAATTTTACTCACATTTAATGGCAATTTACTGCTTTTGAATAAGGAAATCGAGTAATTTCAGTCTAAGT
>MAYD01576431.1:0-14334 GCA_001909325.1 Ruellia speciosa
TACAAAAATTTTAAAATGGAAAAGGTACGTTATCCGCCTTCAAATAAGTTATAAGTTTTTTCTCTTTTTGGATGTAAACCAAAAAAATGATACATTTCTTTTGTTTTTGAAACTTTTTTATTTCATCCACTATTGTTTTTCTCTCTCTACTATTTACCTTAAATTTCGTGTAAGGACCCTACGTATCGTATTTTTCAAATATGGAGGAAGTATGAAGCATAACAGATTATGATGTTTAATTTCGAATGTATACATATGACTCTTGATTATTGAAGGCGAGAAAAAGGCTGAGCGAAATCCTCAACTCCTTTACTCTAGAAAGAAGAAAGGAGAAAAATCATCAGGTTGAGAAGAACCTTCTAAGCTGTCTGCTGGCATCCAAGAATCATGACGGCGAATTCCTGTCCGAGCATCAGATTTCCGACAACATCATCGGAGTGTTGTTTGCTGCACAGGATACTACAGCCAGTGCCATGACATGGATTCTCAAATACCTCCACGACAATCCCAAAATTCTGCAGGCCATTAAGGTAATCGATCTCTTATCTTAATCTTCCCCATTCTGCTACTTTTTTGCCCCTAAACTGCAACTAGGTCCTTTTAACCCTTAAATTTGATTAATCGTTCAATTCTTTTGCCCCTAAACTGAAACAGCTACTTTTGGCACCAAAAATTGATGCATGGTTCAATCATACTTCCTACATTTTTTATCATGTGATACAAAGGAGATAGTATAACCTTCTAGTGCATGGGAATGAGATCTCTATCCCATTATTTTCCACTTCCCTATATTCCATTCAATGAGATTTTGACACATGCAAATTTACTTTGCACAATCACTATATAAAATTTATGGGGTATGGTCTAATAAAATCACACGTATCATAATTATATTAAATGGGACATTGTGATATGGGAAAAATGAGACAAAGGATCCTAACCGCTCGTACATGTTATGTGACACAATTAAGTCATTAATTAATCAAGTTTAATTGTGAAAAGATAAGTTGAATTGAATTGTCACAATTGGGTCTTTTTTGTAATTTTTCGTTTGAGATTATTAGGAAACAAGATCATTTAATTTGGCTCACTTTTTTTTAATATCGCAATGTCCCACTTAATATAAAAGTAATTACCTATATCTATTTATCTATTTATATATATATATCTTACTATTTTATCATCATATGAAGTTTGAGTGACACAACATATAACGGTCGGTTCGTCACAAAATGTGAACTCCAAACTTGCTCTTTGTTACATTAAATAAATAAAATTAATTTTTTATAACTCGTCATAGGGTCTGGATTGAACCCAACAACTATTTGAAGGTAAATGCCTTAATCATTAGGGCACACCGCCTTCTTGGTAATTTGTAATAATATAATAATTATATATATGTATAATTTATTATTTGGGACACATATGAATATGCTCCATTTACTAGCATAAATTCTGATTCTTAAATTTATGGGATAATATATAGTAAAATTATATATATCATGAACATGAATACATGAATATAAATGGAATAGATGATCTCACTCCAAAAAAGTATGTACCAAGGAAAAAAATTAATTTGATGACTATTTTGCTAGGTTTTGTGCCCATTTTTTCTTAAAATCAACTTTTATATTTGCTATCAGGTGATTTTGGAGAGCTTAAGAATGGCGAGCGTGATACCTTTCACGTTCAGGGAGGCCAAGGCGGATGTGGAATATAAAGGTCTGTTGCGCTTTATTGATCTAACAACTTTAAAATACACAATTAATTTTTTTTAAAAAAATAAAACTTAGAATACACAATACTATTCATTGCGTGCTGGCTATGGCAGCAATGGCAGTTACCATTTAGCGGTCAGCCTTATCGTCGCTGCTCACCTAACTTACCATACTTGTTTACTACCCTCGATCGCTCTCGTATTTATTGCCAATTGAAATCATTATAATCCAATTCATCTTTTATGGCAGTAATTTCTGATTCGTCGATTCTAGAATTCACAAAAGTTGTAGCAATTTCCACTGCCGTTTTACGGTGAAGGAGAGCCATGGCGGACTCTGCTCAACTCAAATCCGATGCGCTCATGGAGCAGATGAAGCTCCATATTTCAACTGATGCTGGGAAGGAGCTTGTCAAGAAAATTGGACTCGTTTATCAGATCAATATTGCGCCAAAGGTTGGAACCTTTTTTTTTTTTGGGCGAATTTTGGGGGCGTGTGGTTTGTGTAATTGGTTGTGATTAATTTTTCGTGGTTTCTAATTGGTTTGTTCGATGAATTGGCAGAAACTAGGGTTTAATGAGAAGTGTTATGTGGTTGATTTGAAGAAAGGGGAGGTTAAAGAAGGTTAGGTTCTGAAACTCTTCTCAGATCGTGTTGGATAATTAAAAAGAACTGGGTACTTAATTGCGCTAGATTTTGTCAAAATTTATGTGGAAAAGTGTGTAATGATTCATGATTTAACATGCTGGAGGCATGTAAAATCTCTAGATTGCTGGAAAAGTCAAGACACTTTTGAACGTGATCAAATTTATTGGTTTAGGTTCTTAATAAACTGTCCTAAGCAAAAAAAAAACGAAAAAGAGAATGAGGATGTTTAGGCAGTTTTTGGCTAATTGAATTGAAGTACTATTGAAATATGCGAAGGAACCCTGAGAGAGGGATTTTAACTCGGGAAAATCACTATCAGATAGCATTAGTTTTCTGTAAAAGTAGCATTTGAATAATGGAAAAACAGAATAATTGTAACTTTCTGGAAATACTTGATTGAAAAGTGATGCCATTGGTCGAGGAATGGGGAATGAGGAGTACAACCTTCCCATGCTTGAAAATAGATTGCTAAACCTGCTTTCAATTTCTGATCTTGTATAAACTGGAATGAGAATCTTGTATTTCGACCGAGATGGCACTAAGTGGGTTAAGACATTGATGTTAACAGGAATTTACTTGAACAGTGTTGTTTAACAAAGGTTTGATCATTTTTGAACTCTAGGGACATATGAAGATGGGAAACCAGATGCAACCTTCTCATTTACAGATGAGGATTTTATGAAGATTGCTACTGGGAAGATGAATCCTCAAATTGCCTTTATGAGGTACCATGCCTTCCCAACTCATAATATCTTAGGTTTGGCTTTCTGGTTGGTTTTTTTAATTTTGTTCAAATGTATGTAGGGGTGCAATGAAGATAAAGGGCAGTATAAGTGCAGCTCAGAAATTCACTCCCGACATCTTCCCAAAGCCATCGAAGATGTGAGCTCCCAGGACACTGTATGCAAAGTCATAGTTGAGGATATGTGTTTTCAGCTTTGTTTGCTACAAATGTATCTGAAAATTCATCCTTATTGAAATCGCCATGATCTGAAACATTACCTTGTTTCTACTTATCAATAAAATTATTATTTGTGTGATATCCTAATACACTTGTATATTTACTGGGAAATTGCCTGATGATTTGTGTTGTGCTTCATACTGTCTAAAATAATCTATTGTTAAAAAGCACATTGAAATAGGTATCAAGTTGTCCTATGTATGTTAAAAGCATATGCACGACCTCAACATAATATGATGGACTGTAGGCAATAATGAAAAGCTTTTATAGATTTCCAGGAAAAATATGCTCAGCTAATGAGAAATAAATCATATCTTTTAAAATGTACATAAATTCCACAGGATTGAAACATGAAACATCATTTTAATACAACTATGAATACCTTGCGGAACCACCATACAGCATGTTGATGCCTCACCAAGCTATAAATTTCTCATCACATCATTCAAACCCAGAAATTATTCGGTCTATTTCTGTCTGAAATAATTGAAAGAAATAAAAAGAAAAAATAAAGAAAGAGGAAGAAGAGGTTGTATGATCAGTTCAGATTTCTGTACATAAAGTAATATACTCATGGAAGAAAAAAAGGAAAAGAAAATTGTGGTGCTTTTGTGTGAAGGGATAGCAGATCTTCAGGTGAATTCCAAGAGGATGATTAAGCTATCTTCTTAGGTGAAGGTGTCTTCCTTTTGAAAAGGAACATGAAGAAGCGAGGAAAGAATGATCTCTTCTTTTTCCTTGCAGGAACGATTTTTGTGTCTGAAGATAATTCATTTGTTATCTTGCGACTTTCAGTTTGTATCTTGCTTTTTGTGTAGGTCCCCGGGGTTGACCGTTGATGGAGACCAGAAGAGGTTGGCAGGGAAAAGGCATCCTGGGATTCCTCAAAACTTGCTGTTGGAGATTCTGATGGTTGTGGAACTGATTCAACAGCCGTGCTTTCTTCCTCATGCTCAACCTTCCACTTTCTCAGCTCCTGTTCAACAGCCAATTTTTCCTCCTCAGCTTTTTCAGCCTTCTGCAATGCAAGTTCCAGGGCCACCTTTCGCCTAGCAATCTCACGTTTAACTTCCTCCAGCCTATTGAAGTTCTTTGACTTGGACTCCTTAGCTGCCTCAACTTGAGAGAGAGCAGCAGCTACTCTTGTGTTGGCCTGTTCTTCAGCTTTGTGGACCCTCTTGGTAAGTTCATAATATTCTTCTACAGAGAGAGCGACTTCTTTAGGTGAATCCTCATTACTGTTCATTTGGGCAGATTTGTTCTCGGCCAGCACATTGATGGCTGCCAGTGCTAACTTCTCAGAAGCTCTTGCTGCTTCTATTTCCTTTTGAGCTGCACGTAAACTAATCTCCATTGCGCTTGCCCCTGCCCTTGCTTGTTCTGCTTCCTCCTTAGCCTTTTGAAGTGTGCTTTGGGCTGTTTGGGCGAGTGCCTTGGCTTGATCTGCCTCTTCAGCTGCTTGCTGAATCCGCTTTGGAAGATCCTCCACTGCCTCCCCTTTTTCTCCCGCCGCTTTCATCTGAACAAGAGTGATTTCTGACTTTATTATATTTACTTCAGCTTCAAGTGATCTGAATGCATTTGATGCTGCCTTTTCCCTCAGATGAATGGCTGCAAGTTCGGACTTTTCTTTATCGAGTTCTGATTTCAATACTGTAGCTGAAACCTTCAAGGTGTTAACTTCCTCTGTTGCTTTATCGATCTTCAGCTCCACTTCTTCGAGTTCCTTCTTAGCTACAGTTACAGCAGTCTCAATATCTTTATGGCTATTCTTCTTCGGTTCCATGAGTATATCTTCCAACTTTACTTCTTTGCCAGTATCTGCTGATTCTGACTCCATATAAGTGGTCATTTCAGCTTTCGTATGCTGCAGCAATGCCATTGCGTCGCCCAATCTTGTTCGGACATCCTTGGTTGACAGCATTTGTTCGTTCAGCTTCTCAAGCTCCTCAATAGGTAGCTTCATTTCCTCCTCCCAAGTGAGATTTTCCAGTTCTTGCGCTATGACTGCTTCAATTCTGAGTTCATCGACCTCCAGATGCGCAGAACGTGCAGGTTCCAAGGATTGCTTCAGGGTAAGAAGTTCAGAGGTCATTTCCTTTATCGACTTCTCAGCTTCTTTTGATGCAGCTTCAGCTTCTTCAGTCTTACTAATGGCTTCATCTTTCTCTGCTAACAGCGAAGTGTGTTGTTTCCTGACCTGTTCCAGTTCATCTTTAGCTGTATTAAGCTCTGCAAGTGCAGCTGCATGCTTTGCCCGGGCAACCTCAAGCTGCGCCTTGGCTGTAAAGCTGGTCCCATTAGCAATTCCTAGCTCCATCTCCTCAACCCTGAGTTTTGCAAGTTCGGCACCTTGTTTTGCTTTCTCCTCTTCCTTCTGTGCCATTTCGAGTTTAAGCTTTAATTCTTCTATGAGCCTTTTAGTGTGGTTGAGCTCTTTCTGAACTTGCATTTTTGCCTCTTCAGCTGCCTCACATTGTTTCTTGTATGTTGGTATTTCCTCCTGTGCTTTCTCCAGTTCTTGTTCGATGAACTTCCGTCTCTACAGTGCAATGGAGAATTCATAAATTACTACTAATGAAAAGTTGGTGATACTGATTGATCATACCTCCACAGTATGCACACGATGGGCTTTCCAGTCCACAATCCCTCCAAACTTGGAAACAGCTTCCTTAACGGATTCAAAAGGAGCAGCTGTGTCGATCTGCCCTCTGCTTAAGTCGATGTTATGCATCACTTTGAAGGGCTTGGTGGATTGCGCCCTGGCAAGGTAATTCGGGGGAACTTTGGCAACAATAGGATCCAAGCTAACCAGTCCTCTGTGATTAGATGCAGGACCAGCAGAAGATGATATAAAGTCATCATCCGATGATGGCCTGGCAATGATTTTGCCTTCTGGTAGTTCTTCATTTGTATGCTGACTGTCCAAATCCCCGGATGATGTGCTGTCCGTGTCATCATTTGGTTTGACTTGCACACGAAGCGTGGGAATGATCAAAGCCATGGCGCCATGCTGAACTGTTTGTCCGTCAGATGAATCGTCATCAGATTGGGTGTCGTGCTGAGCCATTTGTCCATCAGAAGATTCATCTTCAGATTGGGCTTTGGCATTATTTTCCTCGACCTGCAATGTAGTTGATGAATGGGATTCGTGATGTGTATGGCTATAGCTATAGCTCTGTTCCTCCTCCTCCTCCTCCTCCATTGGCAACGATGTATTGGGAAGTTCCTTTGGCGGTACTATTTGGGGGGTATTGTCGTTGTCTAATTCTTGGTTGTCGTCTGGGGTAATAAAAGTAAGATCCTGGGGTGGAGATGAAAGTACCGATGTAGGAGAAGACTCTCGGGAGCCGTTAAGGGCAAGGAATTTAGCCTCCTCCATTCTGGTAAAAATGGAGAAAAATTACAATGCAATATGGCGAATCAGGCACATTCATAGTATGAAGAAACATAGCAATTGAATGATGCATATGCATGTATATGTGCATGTTATTTGCGGAATTTCACAAGATGTCATCAATCAGCATGTAAATATATTTGAATGAATGGATGGTGGATGAAGGATGAAGGAGAAATGAGAAATGAGAAACCTGGAAATTGGAATCCCCAGAGACGACAAAGAAGCACACTTCAAATGGAAGGATGTGAATGCATAATTCCCAACATTACACGGAAAAACTCGACCCTTTATTTTCATGTTTGGCTCCCATTTTCCCATCTCCCTACAATTCGCTCTTTTCTCACAAATGTGTCCATCCATTTTCCCCCTATTTTTCTAACATAACTACGTACTACTTTCTAAATGTTTTTATATCTATATGCTACTTTTATTTCAAATTTATAGATACAATTTTACTTTAACATTATTCACACACTATAATTTGACTATTATTAATGACATATACTTAAAAAAAATACAGTTATGTGGGAGTCTAGATTTGTCTATAATGTACATTTTTAAAATATCAAACTTTATATATTTCTTACATATTGATAAATAACAATATTAATGGTTGAAGTTATGTATTGATAAGCATAAAAAGATAAACGCATAATTTATTTTGAAACGGATGAAGTATTAAATTTATTCACTATATATGCTTTGCACGTATTTGAATCAGTCCGTTAAATACTTTTCGACACCCATATACAAAAAATTTGATTATAAGACCCTTATATGCGTGTGTATATATGTTAAATATTTTTTGGTATATAATATATAATGCTCGAGAGTTGTTCACACTACAATTATGAATGGAAGGGAGGAGGGGAAATGGGGCCGATAGGGTTCGAATACAATCTTTGTACATAATATATATATACACATATATATAATTTTTATTTATCAATACTTAATATTAATGTACACTAACAATATAGATGAATAATTAATTTTCCCAAGTTGTGTTACTTATTTTAATAAAGTACAATATATATGAATACTCCCTAGTTCTTAATATATGTCTTTTTAAGTTTTTTAATTTTAATCAAAATATAAGTTTTTTTTAAGCATATTTAAGTTAAATATATCTATATAAACCCCATATTCCCCCACTTCTTACTAGGTTTTAGTGAATTGAAAGAAAGAATTATAAGAAATGAGAAAATAATACTTATACTATTTTATTAAAAAGTGTGTGAGTCATTTAAAGAAACTATATTATGAGCTAAATGGAATATTTTTCAAAGAATAAACCCACCTCACCTTGGTGAGAATACCATTTAGATGGGCCCTGCCTAGTGAGAGGATAGGTAATTCCCACTTAGGCATAATTGAAGCCCCCATTCAATATAATTATAAAATACATTTTATAATACAAGGATGGGAGCAGCTTTGGCGCCGTTCTCCGCCGACTAGATGGCTCCTGGATTCGGGGATGTTGCGGGTTCATCGATTAGAAGTCCAATACAGAGGCGGAATTGAGTGGTATTCTAGAAGGGCTTCAGTGGGCTCATGAGCATGGAGTGCAAGACTCTACACTTGCGCTAAGGATGATTGCCCACCCAACTCTCCGGTGGGCATTTGAACAAGTTAAATGGAAGTTTCATTGTATCTGGTTTTGTCATGTGCAAGTGCAACGCAAAGGGAAGGTTGTGGCAGATGGACTTGCCAAAAGGCTGCTATGTTCACTGCTTAGCCATACTCTCTATACTTTGTATGTGAACCTTTCGGCCTTTCGGGAGTTCACTTTCCTAGATGGTAATCCCCTCTTTTTGTTTTTCTTTTCTTTCCTCTTTGATTCCCTGTGAAAATGATACGTTTTCAAACACAGCTCATTTTCAATAATACATTGCAAACCCCAAAAGGAGGGCTATGTATTTTTTATTGACGCTGCTGTATAAAAACAAAAAGTAATTTTTTTTTTTTTACGACGTTGGATTAATTTTAGAGATGTTTTTTGTGGTTTTGAAAATATAGTGTGTAAGAGAAAAAATAATACTAAAATGAATATTTGATTTGTTGTTTTAAGAGTTTTTTTTTATGTGTAACATATTATAAAATGTAAGAAATATAAGTATTGTGAGTTATGTAAAAATTATATTTAAATTTAAATAAAAATAATGAGTAATGATTAAATTATTATGATTTTATATTTTTTTAGTGTATATATAGAAATGAGAAAAATTATGCATGGACGAAAGCCAAAAAATGTAAAACAAGAGCAAAGATACAATCCAAACGCTAGTACTGGAAAATTATTTTCTTTTGTTTTGTTATACTCTCAAATTTACTTCAGGCTTCTCTAGTCCAGCTGATAATTACAGTCTTTAATATTTAAATAGATTTAATTTCTACTTTCATGAAGAATGCGCCTGTAGCTCAGTGGATAGAGCGTCTGTTTCCTAAGCAGAAAGTCGTAGGTTCGACCCCTACCTGGCGCGACAACACTTCTGCTTTATTTTTGTAATTTATTAAATAATTTTATTTTGTTTATATTTATTGGGCTGGGCCTGGAATGGAGCTCATAAATGGTCCAACAAATTTTGGAACAGATGGGCCATCACCTCATATATTTTGGTATGGACATCCGGACTAGTGGTCACTCGCTACCCATTCTATTTTTAATTCTGCACATTGTTACGAAGAAAAATAAAATTTAGAAATAATAATATTAAGTGATTGAATTTGAATTAATAAAATTTAAATTAAAACGTATAAAATTGATAATTAATTACAATTACTTTTATTTTTGTAAAACATATTTGAAACCATATTTGATTCAATAGTAATAATATTAATTTAATTAAATAACTTAAAATTTTAAATTATATTTGAAAAATCAAAATTGACTCGGTTATGAAACATGCTTAAAGAATAAGTACTTATAGAAGATTAAGAAATAACTGGTGGTATCAAAGAAGTTGGTTTGAATTGTAATATTCTTATTTTCTAACTTTTTTTTCCCTTTCTATGTAGTTAGTATGTACTATGTGGAAACACGTTTAAGTTGGAGGGTAGATCTCTCTTGAAGTGGTTTTCTACATCCATAAAGCTTCAACTCAAAATCTTACTTAAGTGGGTAGAGACAACCAATCAAGCCAACTACTGTTGGTGATGAATGAGTTGAAACTATTTAATTTTCATTTTATTATTATTCCCTACATTTTAATTTTTTTTGTATGTAGTTAATTTATGGTATGAGAACTTATTTGAGCATGGAATTACAAAAGAAATATGTATTACAATGATAAAGGAGAAATATTAATATGCCAAATAATTCATCATCAATAATGAATAAAATTAAAAATATATTTTAGAAAATTAAAAATACTTAAAAAATAAGTACTTATAATTCATTAAGATTTTTTTTTAAATTCACTAAATATGAACTGATACAACTCACACTGTACGGCTGTCTACGCACTCTTGATCGAAATCCAGATTAAAAAAACCAAACAAAGATTCTGGAGCCTCTGCAATCAAGGTCCTAGATGGCATAGCCCAAAAACAATGGCACCACATGTAGTTCTAGAAAACTAATTACAACCCTCTAGGAATATTATCCTCGTATCTCCCCATATGCGCCACTGTATGTGCTTAGCTGTTGAACTTCCTAGGGATGTGTTTAAAGGTGATCGCCCTCATTCCCACTTGGCGAGCAATTGCAGCCACAATTACATGCAGGTCTTCATAGCCTTTGCAAGCTTTAGTGATTCGGCCAACGGCATTGAGGTAGTCACTGTAGAGGGTTACCGGATGGATTTGATGCTCCACGAGGGATCGGACCGCTTCCCTAATTGCCATGATATTCGCATCTTCAACAATGAGCTTTCCTTGGAACACCTTGAAGCCCCACACCAGGACCTTGTGGTTCCTGTCTTTAATGATCATGCCCATCACTGCTTCATCACCGACTGTTGTATCAGTGAAACAAGCAAAATCACCCCATTGCACTTCTGCCTCGCTCTTTTCGATCATAGTTGCGCAGGGTTCTTTTATGAAGGAAGCTGGCTGGATACTTAGTAGCACTTTATTTATAAGATCACTTGGGTCCGTGGCCTCTTCTGGTTCGAAAAGTCTCTTATTCCTGTTCAACCACAATTCCCAACATAAGCAAACAAACAAAATAATAATAGTATCGTCATACCTGTTTTGGAGTCAAGTGAAAGCAAGGTCAAGGGATTCCTTCTTGATGCCATCTTCCCATTGCTTACTATACTTCAGAATAGCCCAAACAGAAGCAGCTTCAGGGCAAACCATACCATATGATTGACGTCTTCCCTCTGGTTTCCACATATTCTGCATAACGACGAAATGTGCGGACCAATATGTGAAGAGAGGTTAACTTGCCAAGGAATCAAGTTAAAACACAGCTTCCAAAAATCGATATTTGTCTTGGGCGGAACGTTAAGTTTCTAGAGCCTCTTACAGATCCATCCCTCACTCGATGAGGGGCCTGTTTTTGCAATAGCTTCCAGCTTATAGGCTGACTTAACCGTAAAGTCCCCATTTTTTTCGTAGTGCCAAATAAACCTATCAGAGACCTCTACCCCCTATCAGAATTTTCAGAATTTCTTCAACATCATTACCTTGAAAACACTCCTTTACCAAGTTCACATCCCACTCAACCCATTCGGTTCCATGAGATCTCTAGCTTTCCAGTTCCCGTGGAACCTACCTAACCGAGGTAGAAAGGAAGATTCATGTTCTTGGAATCCATGCATGTCGCCATATGTCCACCTGTTCACTGTTGCCAATATGCCATCTCCACCCTCTGTTGCAAACGAATGCGCACAAACTAATGCTTCTCTAGGTGGCAGAAGTAGGTTTCCCTTTCCAAGATCGTTGCTCAAAGTCAGCTATAGAGTTAATCCCATATTTCTTACATGACACTTGGCTCACCAACAGTGAGGGATTTGTCAGAATTCTCCAAAGTTGTTTTGCCAACATGGCGACATTGAATGTAGAAAGCTCTTTCATTTCTAGGCCTCCTTCAGATGTTGGCCTATAAATATGCTCCTATTTCTTCTAGAAAATCCTTTTGTTTTCGTCAGATTTCCACCAAAATGATCTCATAATTCTTGTGATATCATCCACAACCCCATCTGGAATTTTAAAAACTTCCATGGCGAATGTTGGCATTGCCTGGACAACTACTTGAAGCAGCACCAATTTGCCTGCTGACTAGAGGAGTTTTTCTTTCAAGCCTCCCACTTTTTGAGCAATCCTGTTGGTAAGCCATTTGAAACCTGTTTTATTCCTCCAAATCTACACCGCTCGAAACCCTAGATAAAACCAATCATCAAGGGTGTTAGACGAGGGAATATTAAGAATGTTTTGGATATAGGACTTAACATTGGATTTCACTTTACTACTAATGAACAACTTAGATTTATTTTATTAAGTTGTTGCCTGGAGGCTTTTTCATAATGACCAAAAATCCATTTAATCGCCAAGGCTTCACTAATACGAGCTTGCAAAAACACCAAAGTGTCATTAACATAAAGGAGAAGAAAAATATTCGGAACACTAGGGCCAATGGACATCTCATTAAACTCATACGCGGAGTTGGCCGTCGTAAAGAGAGAAGACAACCACTCCGTGGCTAAGGCAAAGAGAAAGGGACTAATAGGGTCCACTTGTCTCAAACCTCTAGGAGGAGTGAAAGGAGAAGAAATAAAACCATTGATCAGAACAGAATATTCTACTGTGGTAAGTAGATTCATGATCATATTAACAAAGACACAATCAAACCTTAGAGCCAAAAGGACCCATTTTAAATAAACCCATTCCAGGCCGTCGTACGCCTTTTTGATGTCCAATGTAAGAGCCATCACACTTGAAACAGACAAGCAATTTTTAGTATGATAGAAACCTTCAACCACTGTCAAAAAATTATCTGAAATAAAGTGCTTAGGGACAAAAACCCAACTGAAGTGGAGAGACCACCTCATGCAAAATCCGTTTCAAATGATTAGCTATTGTTTTAAAGACAAATTTATATACGACATTACAAAGGGAGATAGGCCGAAGTGTCATGACTTTCTTAGGGCTGACAACTTTCGAGATAAGGCAAATATAAGTTTTATTAAAATCTTTAATTGAGGCCGCATTATTAAGCACTGAGAGAGCCAAGAGTTTATGGAGTCAAAAGTGTCAGACCATGTTTTTTGGAAAAAAGGTCGGGGACAGACCATTCGGGCCTGGGGACGACAGAGACTTCATTTCTTTGATAGTAGTGATCGCTTCCTCCACTTGGAAAGGAATAAGTAGTTGCATTCACTTGTGGAGACACTTTCCTGTTAATAAGAGAACAAACTTTATTAATATCCATAAAAGATGGAGAATTCAAAGAGCAAAGACTATAGAAGAAGTTTGAAATATGGGAAGAAAGGTGTTGCCCCTTTGGGATCCAATTCCAGCGTTGCCAAAGTGACCCTTCATGGAGTTATATTTTTCCAAGCATTTCCGATTGATGGTGTATCTTCCCATTTTATCCAGTGCGCTTTAGCTCTCTACTGCCAATAAATGTCTTCTTTGTACACCATTTTTTCCAACCTAGCTCTTTTGCTAAGGAGTTCTTGCATAACATTCGGGGAGAGTTGGCTCATTTGAAGATGAATGATTTCTTCTTCTAGCTTCTTTTTCTCCTTAAGTTCTTTCAAAAAGGACAATTTATGCCAGGCTGTAAACTGAATCTCTGTTTCCCAAATATAATGCATCGTACGATTGAAATCCAAACCCTACACTGACCGAACCAAATCCCTGCCCTCCTCCTCTTTGAGCCAGTCTATTTTACACTGAAACCTTTTTTTCTGTTTCTCACCTGGAAAGCATTCCGGTTACCCGTAGTCTCTTGCTGTGGGATATCTTTGAGTAGTAGTGCCGCATGATCACTTCCCTAGATCCCTATCATATGTACTTTACTATCTGGGAATAATGCCAACCACCCTTTATTAGCTATCGCTTTATCAATTCTATTTCTAATCGTACAAGGGTCCTCCCTATTATTACACCAGGCGAAAAAGACACGTCCACTCTATTTTTGAACACTAAATATCAAGAAGCGCATCTAAAATCTTGCATCTTCCTGTTCGATCTATCCCTGCATTCACTCTGTTCACGGAGATCAAGGATTTGGTTAAAATCTCCATAATCAGCCATGTGTTCACCACCGGCCACTGATCCCTAAGATGTCATAATAGACTTCACGATCTATACTTTTCTTCATCCTCAGGATGCCCATAAAATTTGATAATACGAAGAGTTTGAGAATCCTCCATACACCATAATGCATCTATATGCCAATCTGAGAAAGATTGAATCTCCACCGACAAACCTTTTCTTCAACTAAAAACAATATCACCTGCCAGTCCCTAAGCGGGGACACTGAAACCATCTAAATTTAGGATTGATTGAATTTGACCAAGCTTAGGAAGCAGCTCAACTGGATACCAAGCTTGACTTGGTAAAGGGTTTGAGGTGTAGGTCTCAGGATCGAGCCATCATGCCAACAACCCACCACCACCTAAATAAAGAGGTGTGTGGAGAGGGGTTGGGGT
>MAYD01576577.1:0-10147 GCA_001909325.1 Ruellia speciosa
ATTTCAAAAAAAAATTGTATTTGGTCTTATACAATATACTTAAAATCATAAATAATCTCTTTATGAATTTATAAATTATAAATGGTCATGTATGTTAATAAGTTAACCATACTTGGTTTTACCATTAAAAATTCTGTTAATTGAGGTTAATATCCGTCATGTGATGATGAGATGCAACCCGCCCAATTCACTAGTGGAAAAAACACCATTAGCACCGCCCCAGTAGAACCGCGCACAATAAAGAACCGCAGCAAATAGTTTTTTTAACCGAGAAAAAATAAAAGATCGCTTCAAATGAGCAATTGAACCGGCTAGTAATCAAGAGCCGATGCAAGAGAATCCGTAGAAGCACATCCTACACGACCAATTGAAGCGGCCAATGAGTAAGGCCGCATCAAATAACTAGTTGCACCGGCCAATACGGAAGGCCGCATCAAATAAGTAATATGCTAATCGTTCTGTCGCACCGATCATCCATAAAGGTCGCATCAAAAGACTACTTGCAGTGAGCATTTACGGAGGCCGCATCAAAAAGTTGTAGATGTCAAGACTTATTAGAAGCGGTCTTTTGGAAGAGCCGCAACAAATAACTTATAGCACCGGTTAAATGGAATTGGCCTGTGCAATAGCTTCTGTAAATGGTTTATCTTCCAGCATACGCCAAGGACAAACACAACACTATCATTCTTCATCACCCTGCAAGCTGTGCGCACACCTGCTTGTGAAATACGTTGCCACCATTGCTAGCCACCCCTAACCATCTCACCATTCCCACCGAACACCCTGCCCCACACCACACTGCCATCTTCTCGGACGCAAAGAGAGGACGAGAAAAACTCCACATTGCCTTCGTCGACGACAGCTGTAACACCCCGATTTCCATATATCGGACACGTCATTGCCACACCTAACTTATAAAGGATTCTATGCCTAATCCTCTATAAGCTCGGTGCTCAGGCTAATTAGTTCTCTACAAAACCTCTATCAGAGTACGCTGGATGTTCAGGAAACTTGGTCCCCTCATGATCGCAACTCTCTGTTACTTAGAATAGACAGTCACTTAAGTCACGCAAAGGAATAGTTCTATTCTATTCTGGGTGAAACGTATACAATGCTACTAAATGCAAAGATATGTCCCACGTCCGGGACTCGGCTATTTAATACAAGCCGACTAATTCATTACATGAATAATAATCTCATGGAGCGAATAATAAATTAAATATTAAAAGCTCAAGCAACACATTAAATGGCAGCGGAAATTAAATCACAAAAGCAAGCCTAGGAAACTATAAAATGTTCCCTCGCCTCACAACCATACCCGGGAATCCCATCTACTCCTAAGCCCGTCTAGAGCTAGAGGTAGTTTCTCAAGCCCTGCAATACCTGCAACACGCGCAGTAACATTAGTCACAAGGACTAAGTAATGATTCGCACCAAATCAATCAATATGATGCAATTTGGAAATCGTATGAATCCAACAGGAATATTTCCATAGATATTCCCAGGATCTATTTAAAAACATGCAACCTTAAGAAGTTGATTCCATGGATTAATTTAAAAGCATGAAACAGTAGGATCTTGTGTATGCAGCTTTATAAAAGGTTATGCACTTGAAATCGATGTACATGCTATGCACACATAATCCGTCAATTCTTCAAATTTAATTTGACAACTCCGAACCCCCTGGCGTAACATTTCGACGCACACGAGCTCGAAGGATTGTCTGTGCTTACGTGTCTTTGAACGGAGCGCTATCCGTATTTTTACACGGTCCACACATTTATAATTAATTAATGCCGGCTTCCATGCACGACTATTCGCGGCACATCTCAGGACATTATCATATTGCGTGCTCAGCCTGTGCGGCACAGCTAAGATAATCCCCACTTAGCGGGCTCCATGAATACGGGAAAACAGGCCATTTCAGTCGTCAGAACACCTAGGCTACTCCTCAACTACGGTACATACTTAGGACCCCATCAATGCGTACAATGCGGACAGAACCCTTGTAGCATGCACCACCGCGAGGTGGAGCTTCAAAGTTCATCAGAACTTAATCCTGTACGGTATGAATGAGGAGGTGTCTCAACATACTCACGTACAAGTTATTTACTCTAGAAATGCAACTATATGCATATTTTAACTTAAAGTGAAATCGCAATTTCACATAATTACTTGATGCTCTGCAGCATATTTAAATCATGGAATATTTTTAAATTCCAATCGGAATGGATATTTTAAAATCCATATAGATGCGATGCAATTAAGCATTTCATTTGATCAGGGATGCACACAAATGCATATTTCATTTCAGGGCGAATATTTAGGATTCGCTCAATCATACAATGCAATTTAGCACGGTAGCATTCAGGCATTTCATTCAGTGATGCACACAAAGGCATATTTTACTCTAAAGTGAATATTTAAGATCCACTTATTTCAGACAATGCAATAAAGCACATAGCAAACAACGAGGAATATTTAACATTCCACAATACAGTGAATATTTGAGGATTCACAGTCACATAATGCAGTTAAGCACATCATTCAAAGTATACCTACACATTCACTCAATCAATGTTGCACACAAGGCAATTCAAGCATCAGTCATTCAATCATCCAGACTGTAGGGAAATTAATAAAATGCATCAACAATGCATGATTTAATAGATGCATCAACAATGCATAATTGTAATAAAATAAATGAAGGCTTTCATTTATTTTATTTATTTAAATTTATCGGACCGAATTAATAGTATTCGATGTATTCCTTTCAATTAATCCATTTATTCTATGATATGAAAATCAATAGATGCATAACTCAAATGCATAATTAAACAAAGCATAATTAAAATGCATAATTAATCAAAAGAATAATTAAACAAATGCATAATTAAAAAGCATAATAAGATGAATAAATAAATAAATGAAAACATTTATTTACTTAAATTTACCAAACCGAATTTCATTCGGTATTTCCGTTCTTAATTGGGTCTTATGGGTGCCCGGGTGCAGGAATCCTTACCGTTATCTACAATCTTCTGATTCTTGACTGACACGGAATCCCACTATCCAATTTGATCATCGATACCTTGAACCAGAATAACCTGACATCAATATTTTTGAATCATTTATCCAACTCAAAATGTTCTTGATTTAATTGTTTATTCAACAATTAAATTTAAATAATAATCCCTTCGATTATTATTATTTTTTATCCGTTGTCAAATCTTTTTGCTTGACTGCTCAGAGGTTTCAAGTGTAGTATCTGCAATCAAGAACATTTGTCCAGACCTCTCATCATCGCAGGAAACATTTAATTAATTAATTAAATTAATTAAATGCCTCTTTTCCTTTAATCCCAATTAATTAAATTAATTAGGATGCTTAAGTTCACCAACCCCACTGCAATCTGAATTAATTGAAACAGGCCCAGCAATTATTTTATCACAAGCCCAAGCAATCAAATCGGCCCAACTGAATTTACCAGCAATTAATTAATTCCTTTGGCCCAAGCCCATTTCTGTCTTTTTATTTTAATTACAGGCCCAGTAACAATTAATTATTTCTGGCAGTGATCCGTGTAATCCTGTTAAGCTGATCACTGCCCATCAGCTTAACAGGCCCATTTCCAACACTATTGATTTCAGCAGATCAAACACAACACGGATCAATAACTGAATGAAGGCATCGAAGAACATGAAGAACACATTGAACATCTCAATGCACACACACACTGCCGATGCACACAGACAGCCAGACCGAACCAAAATCAACCGGATAAAGCCTCAGATCTATCTAGATCTTACATCATCGGCCATCCCTCTACCAATTCCAAGCCTCCAAACTTGAATCAATTGAATGATTGCAAGGGTGGCTAAGATTGGGATTAAAAGAGTAAAACCGAACCAACCGAAATCCAACAAGAACCAGTCGCCCCTCGTCTCCAAATCCTTAATAGAGATTAAGGGGAAACGAAAGTCCTTAAGCCCTCGGATTTGAACCTCCTTCATCGGGCATTAAAACAAAATCCGAACACCCGACTGGACTTGAAACCGAACCAACATAGAACTGTGACCGACACAGACCGAGCAACAATCGAATCTCAAACAACATCACGACCTCAGAACGAACTGAAACCGACGACAGAACACAGACACAGAACGGCACAGCCGACAGAAACAACCAAATTCGGACATTCCCAACACCCCAAACCTCAGATCCGGAACAGTCACTGAAACCGAACGAAACTGAGACCGAAACAGAAAATTAAAGGAGCCAAATCGGGCATCCCACAGACCTCTAAAGCTCAGATCCAACATCAAAATCATCATAGGAACCATAGCAACAACACCAAGATCGTCTAGATCCCCAAATCGCAAAAGTTAGGGTTTTGAAGTTACCTTCGGCCGAACGGGATAGCTCGAAGATCCAAAATTCCACTCCAATAATTGAGTCGAAGGGAGGGGGTTGCTATATATATATATATAGCCTTCCAACCCTTACCTCAAATCTTCGACACAACAACCAAAATCCTCGACATGGAGGAGGAAATGGTAGAAGAAGGAAATCCAAAATCCTCGATGGCTGCTTCTGTCTCTTATCTCTATTTCTTATTCAATTGAGATCAAGAAAGACAGAATTGCAATTTGGCCCCTCGGGTTCCCTTTTTACTTCAATCGAGCCCAAACCTTCTGAATCCTTCGACTATGGCCCAACATCCTCTGGCTTTCAGAATTTGACCCCAAAGGTCTTGGAACTTCAAATTGGCCCAAATCCTTATAATATTTAAATTCATTTCCCTTTTTGGAAATAATTTAAATATTCCACTTATTTTTATTTTCCGCACCTTCAAAATTAATTATTTCCTTATAATTAATTCGCGAAAAATTTATACTCATTTTTGAGCACTTTATTTCTGAATAAAATTCCAAAATTCCGTACGATAACACTGGGTGTTACAATCACCCCCGTTTGGATTAATTTCGTCCCCGGAATTACTGAGCTTATACTGTTGTCAATTCTGATTACTGTGTTACTGTATCCCCTGAGTCCTTGCACACTGTCTGACTGTACCGGTTCTGAATCACTGAACTGATCAACTGAACTCTATTCAACTGACCGACTGATCTATCAATTATCTGAATCAGTATACCATTGAATAGTTGCACTCTGAATCACTGACAACTGACTGAGTCGAGCTGATCTTGAACAACTGAACGCTGCTCAACCAGTTATCTGACCACTGAATAGCCGAACTTCTGAATCAATGACCATTGGATGATTCATCCAATTCTGAATGACTGACACTGATCGACCAGGCCACTGAACCACTGACCAGATTAATTCCGAGGCCTGAGTTCTTTTAGGATATCGTCCTAGTCGATCTAGTTGTCTACGAGCAATACTAACACAAAATTATCCCTTTTTAAAATTATGCACATGATCATCCCTTTAAAAAGGGATGACAAGTCAGATAGACGAATCATCCCTTTTTAAAATTATGCACATGATCACATTGATGCAACACAGAGCACAGAGATCACATACCAGTAAAACAAGTTCATTCAATCAGAGATTGTCCTCAAAACAATCATAGCACAAAACATTCACAGCAATCACGGCCTAAGGAATCGCGTGAACTGATCCACTGCTGGCTGATTCTGCTCTACCGTTGGTTCACTGCCAACTGATTCTGTCTCATTTTCCCAATTCTGACCCTCAGGATCTTCATTATGTACCTAGAAACCTTAGGCTAGCTCTATGTATTGATGGGTTGAACCCTTTTGGATCTCAAAACAGTCAACGAAGTGCATGGCCCGTCCTTCTGTCCATCTACAACCTTCCACCCTGGTTGTGCATGCGGCACAAGTATATTCTTATGCCTTTACTAATATCGGGCCCTAGACAACCTAGAGATGACTTAGATGTGTACATGGCACCCTTGATCGAAGAATTGAAATTATTGTGGGATGAAGGAGTGGCAATGTTCGATGCTTCCAGTAGTTCAAATTTCACTCTACGAGCGATGATTTTCTGCACCGTTAACGATTTCCCGACTTATGGCAACCTTTCGGGTTACAAGGTGAAAGGAGAACAGGGACGCCCAATTTGTGAAGAAGAGATGCAACCTTTATACCTGAAGCACAGTCACAAGAATGTGTTTATGAACCACCGAAGGTTTCTTGATCGGCATCACCCCTATCGTAGGAACAAAAGGCAATTCAATGGATGCATCAAGCAATGAGTCGCTCGAGAGCCAAGAACAGGGGCTGAAATATACGCCCGCATCAAGCATATAGAGCGGCGTTACGGTAAGGCTACAAAGTGCCCATCAAATAAGGGTGTGCTATGGAAAAGGGTTTCGGTACTTTGGGACCTACCTTATTGGCAATATCTTAGCGTAAGACACTGTCTCGATATGATGCATATAGAGAAAAACGTTTGTGATGCCCTCATTGGGACGTTATTGAACGTAGCTAGGAAGACAAAGGACGATTTGGGTGTACGGTTGGACATGCAAAAGTAAAGGATTAGAGAGAATCTTTGGGCGCAACCTACATCAAATGGTAAGATGTACCTATCTCCAGCTTGCTACACAATGTCATCATCCGAGAAGAGGTTGTTCGTTGAGTGCTTATACGGTATGAAGGTGCCTTCAGGTTTCTGTACGAATTTGAAGGCCTATGTCACCACAAAGGAATTGAAAATGAGCAGTATGAAATCGCACGATTGTCATATGATGATGCAGGTGTTCCTCCCTGTCGCTATACGTGGACTATTGCCAATTAACGTACGACATGTTGTCATCAAGCTATGCTTGTTCTTTGAACGCATATGTAGTAAAGTGATTTATCCGGGGGAATGTGATGCATTACAGCGTAATTGTGTCGACACTTTGTGCAAGTTTGAGATATATTTTCCACCGTCTTTCTTTGACATCATGGTCCACTTGATCGTGCATCTGGTTCAGGAGATCAAGCTATGTGGTCCTGTGTTTCTCATATGGATGTACCCATTTGAGAGGTTTTTTAAAACCGTGAAAGACAAGGCAAAGAATAAGGCAAAGCCCGAGGCCAGCATTATACGAGGATTCTTGGCTGAGGAGATTGAAGAGTTTTGTGCGGAGTTCATTAGTAGGTTAAAACCAATAGGACTCATGATTTCTCGCCATGAAGGCAGACTTAGCGGTAAAGGCATAATTGGTCGAAAAATTATTGTCCCTCTCAATGAAAATAAAGGAAAAGCCCATCTATATGTGTTGCAACACCTTTCGGTTGTGCATCCTTATGTGGTTAAGCACTTGAAGGTTTTAAGGAGCAAATGTCCAAAGAATGAACGGTCAGTCATGCTAGAACATAATAAAACTTTCATTAGGTGGTTTGAGGAGGAAGTGAATCGCGAGATGAAGCACTGTAATCACAATGTTTCGGACCTGATTATGTTATTGGCACGTGGACCAAGGAAATTAGTGACCACATTTCAGGGGTATGACATCAATGGCTACTCATTTTACACACGATTGCAGGATGCCAAGGGTGTTCTACAAAACAGCAGAGTTATTGTCACTGCATCTTCCAAATAGTTCGCTAGTTCAAAGGATGTGAATCCGATCGATGCGAGTATGGTTTATTATGGGGTCATTGAAGAAATCTGGGAGTTAGACTATATTGACTTCCCCGTCACCTTATTCAAGTGTAAGTGGGTCGACAACCGACATGGTAGGAAAACTGATGAGTTTGGATTCACTACTGTGGACCCTCTTCGTTTTCACGATACGCAGGAGCCCTTCATTTTAGCCTCGCATGCTAAGCTAGTGAGGAGTGATGATACTGGTAAGACCCCACCATAAGTGTTCGTTGCCTCTTTTATTTATTGCCTATGTTATTAAGTCCAAACTGAAATTAATTGCTCTGTCCTTAATTAATTATCAGGTGATGAGCAACTAGGACAAGAAGAATGTGTTGAAGGCACAATAGACATCGAGGTGGAGGAAGGGGAAGGTGGAAGAGGCACAACAAATAAACAAAAGAAAAAAAAGGATGCTGCTCCTTGGGTGGTATACGAGGGTATCTTATCTGAGGATCATTGGAAGGAATTTGAAAGAACATACCATTGCAAAGAATTCCAGGTATGGATGCAATTACAAGTATGTTTATATGTTGCTAATAATTTCCTAATCAATTACCTGTTGTGTGTTACTTTCTTCCCGGTGATATTGTATGATGTAGGCCAAAGCCGAAAAGGCAAGAGCAAGTGGAGTGCAAAATGAGCATCAACATCGGATGGGGCAAAATTCTTACTATATCACCGAGCAAAAGTGGATAGAAGTTGGACGACTTTCCCCACCTCCGGCAACTAAGTCATCCAATTCGACTGTGGATAGCCCATCAATCAATGTCAGGGCGTCGCGGAGACCAATATTATGGAAGCTTGTGCATCAGAACAAAATGAAAGATGGGACTTGGGGTGTTGATCCATCCGCCGTCAAGACGCATGAGGTTGTCCAAAAAATTGTAAGTTTTTCTTCCTTGGGAAAAAATTGGCTGTTCAATCTTTTTGTTGTTCTTAATTCCATTGCACGGTGTTTAATTTGTTCGCAGAGTTGGTTCATAAGGATCAACAGCTGGAGGAGGAAGCCAAATTGAAGGAAGAAGGTGCATTCGTTCAAGAACCTGGTATGGATGCATTGTCCAAGGCCATTGGAAAATGAGACAGTCATGGCCGTGTGAAGGGCATAGGCGGTGTGAACGTCGGGGTAGCGACGGTGTTTGGGAAAGCAAGTCGCAACGGAAAAAAACCTAGGACAGACAGTACTGAGACTGCTGAGGAAATCACTTGCAGAGTCATGGCAGAAATGCAGTCCAGATTTGACAAAGAGCTCGAAGAACGGGTGGCTGCCGCGGTGGAAGAACAGGTGGCTGTCGCAGTGGAAGAATGGGTGGCTGCCGCGGTGGAGGCAGCTCTTAAGAAACGGTTTGGACAGGGTACGACTTCAGGGGATTCCACTCACCTTCCCCACACCGATAGAGCAACCATGTCCAGAGCACCATCCGAACGACCACATCGGATTTTGGAGGTAATTCGAATTTCTTATCACTAACTTCTTTTTGTATATTGTTGACTCCTTATCAATGCTAATATATTACTTTCAGGTCAATACACCCTGCTATCTTGCCGTTATGGACACCGACAGAAAACAATAAGTGGTGGTTGCTGAAGGCACATAACATATCCATACGACTCGACCACTCAAGTGATCCATAATGAGCGGGCAATGATTAACCACTACAGGGTATCTCTGGATGACCCTTATCCGGAGCACGAAAGTGTTGACCTCCCGTGTGTGTCTAAAGATGGCGAGACGAGAAAGGTTGACCAAGAGGCCATTTCTTGGAATGGCCGGTGGACCAAGTCATCTTTAAGGATGATGATGAGGTAATAAGATTCCCGGTGTTTTTCAATTACTATTGGTTGACATTACAATTTACTTAGTGTTTTATTGTCATAGGTAATGGGGGGTCATGTCAAGGGCAACCAAACACCGAAATCAGTAGTCAGTAGCATTGCAACTTCCCAAGGAAAGACTACTCCTGATCAAGTAACAGCCGAGAATCCTGCTTGTGATCAGGAAGAGTGTCAAGCTTTGGAAAAGTTGCTGAGTAGTGCATCTCAGTTTGAAGCCCATGTGATACACATAACTCCACCCCTTTTCTATTACAGCGAGGAAGCTTACTCTGTTATCATGCGGGTTGACTTTGAGGAGTTTGTCAAAGGGGATAGCATCAACGTCTTCATTTTGCATGTTTACCAGTTGTAAGTGCTTTCTAAATTAAATCAATAGCTGTGAAATTGTTTATATCCTGTTTACCCCTTATATATAAAGGTTTTTTCATGCGAGCAGGTATTTGATGGAGGAATACAAGAGGTTTTTTGACCAGTCATTAGTATCCATGCTCTGTCCCGCAAAATTGGCGTCGAATATCGCAACAGAACAGCCCATTACTTACAGAAAATACCTTCGAGATGCTTTTCTGGCGAAGATGGAAAAAAAGAAAAAGCAGAGCAGGTTCCTATTGGCGCCATATAATGAGGGGTAAGAACAATCGAGCATTTCATTTACTGATTGAAGGAAATGCCCCCATTT
>MAYD01577376.1:0-10331 GCA_001909325.1 Ruellia speciosa
AGCAGTTCAAACAAATAAAACCCGATGGAATAAAATTAACAATACAAGAAATCAGCTGAAAGGGCTATCAAAAAGGGCTACAGAAACGGTTTTGGTTGCCCTCTGGGCGATGAATAGGGCGTCCAATAAATTTGTCCATCGCCCTTCTAAAATCGGGTAGAAAAGGGCGATGGTTTTGGACCAAAAGGGCGACCGATTTAATGATTGGTCGCCCTTTCTTTAATAAAATGCCAATTACACAGACAGAATACAGATCGACTTCTTCGTCCCCAATTTTCCATTCATGAGCCCTAGTAGTTCCAAAAACCTCTCGATCATTTATTTCCTCTCTTGCTCCTCTGTGATTCCCGTCTTGTAGGTCGCAAGGTTGAGATCATCATTTCTTGATGATCGCGACCTTGTGTTTGTTGGACATTATCAGATCGCGATTGTGGGAAGTGCGAGTGAAATCGCACGACCGTGGAGTCTTCATTTTGGTTACTGCCTCGCGGGATTTGGGTTTGTTGCTCGAGTTTGGGGGATGAGGATGAGATGGCCATCGTCTCAACTGCCACTTGCTCGATCTTGAATCTCTTCATCGGCTGAAGGTATAACTTCTAAACCCTAGATTTACGATTTGGGGATCTAGATGAAATTGATAAGCTGGTAATTCCTATGACGAGATCGAGAAGTCTCTCTGAGGAATCGGTGTTGTTGTTGTCTCGGTTAGTCTGGTATTGGTCTCTGTGGTCTCGATCTGGGTTCTGTTTTGTTAAGGGTCAGTTTAAATTTTGTTATCTGCTTGGTTCAGTTGAGGTTGAAGTCGATGAGATGTTTGATTTTGGTTTCTTAGTAGTTCCGTGGTGATGACAGTCTTGATTCGGTGTATGTGGTTCTGTGTCCGGTTTCAGTTCTGTGTTGGATGGTGATGTCTTCAGTCCCTATTACAGTTTATGGTTCTGTCGGTATCCGTTTGAGTTCTAGGTTCAGTTCAGTTTTGCTTCGGTTTGATGATATTTATCTTGGTCTGTCGCTTGTTCAGTTTCTGTAGGATGTTGAAATTTATTTTATGCCCGATGAAGGAAGAATCCGAGGGCTTGAGGTCTCGGTTAAGGTTTTGTGTTGCCTCCAAACTATATTTGGATTGGTAGCCAAAACATCGAGATTTATGGTGATATGGTTTTGCCGTGTTGGTTAGATTCGAGTAATGTTCAGTATGATGGATTGTTTGTTTTTCAATCTTTTGTTTCCCCCTTGTCGATTCATAAAATTGATGTCCGGGTTGGAGACATTAGATGGAAATTGGGTTTAGCCGATGATGCAGAGGACCGAGACCGGTCTGAGGCAACCCCTTGCTTAAATGTTATTGTTAACGGGCTGTTATTCAGTGGCCTTTATAGCTGACATTCTGTTGGGGATTCATGCTTGCTAATGCTTTAAATTGTTTATGTTTGTCTGTTTTGCTGAATCTGTTGGCATACATGAGCAGCATAAGTTCTTGGATTTTCTCTCACCATCAATTGTCTTCATCGATGAAATTGATGCAGTGGGTGCAAAAAGGTAATGTGCGGATTATTATAGTGTTTACATAGGTAACATTGTTCAAAACGGTTTGTTTATCATCAGCTGTTATTGCACTCTTTATCTCTCTATATTGCATTTTTTTGTATTCATTTAATACTGATCTAGCTCATACTAATATCAATTTTCTGTCTTTGGCATAGTAATTTGGTTTCAAACATCTTCACTGTTGACAATTATGGCAGGTAAATTCTGGACAGTATATTACATCTGCTATTAAACTAACCTACGGCTTGGCTGCTGTGTTTGGTATCTATGAGTTTTTGATTCCAGGTCCATGAATCACTTGCTGTTATCTCTTGTATGTTGCTGGTATCTGCCTTGTCACTTGTTGAAATTCCAACATGGGTTTGTGTTTACATAAGGGCTGCTGTGTCTTAATCTTTTACTCTGTTATTTTGAAATTTAGTCATGAGATGCGACTTGATAAGGTATTATTTTTGCTACATATGCGAGTAAATAAAATTAGGCTGTGATGATCCGTTTTGAAATAAACACCCTCGTTGGTGACTCGGTTGGGAGAAGTTTACACCGTATCTTGGCTTGGCAACTCGGACGGTCATTATAAATTGGCAACCGTGGTTTGCAGCCATGGCGGGGTAAACTACCTTCCCTATGCCTATTAAAATTCAAGGATCTAAGCCACCCGTTACATGCACTTGTTAATATTTAAATTATTCATCTTTAAACTGTTATGAATTTGCGATTAGACGTTCATCTTTTGTTGTAAATGGTAACCTTTTAGCATATAAAAAACTAGGTGAAAAGCTTTTATGATTCAATAAATATATCCAGTAACCTTATCATTAGCTGTTTTTATATACAACCGAAATGCAACTTACCTTCTGTTAGAAGAGGTATGCTGTTAGACAATAAATAAACAAAATAAAACACTATCATGTTCTGTTATGGTGTGTAAATTGTGTTTGAAATATCGTGTTGATATTTATGGAAGCTTTATTAATGTGGAATTTTATTGCTGCAGGAATCTGGAACTGGCAGGCTGCCAGTTAGTGCAGCCATCACACAATAACACGAATTAACATACTGTTTCCTGCCTGTATTGTATTTTCAGTTATATGTTTTTATTCTCCTATAACTCCAGGTTGCTGCAAGACCTGGTTCTCCAAAGTCATTACAACAGTTAGTTGAAAATGCAAAGAACCCTGCCAATGCTACAGCTAGCTTGGTATGTGTTGCCATTTACAAACATATGGAACTTCGATATTGATCATCATTTTTATTTGAGAGTTGAATATCAGTTCAAGCTTGCATATACCTGATTATGCTGTTTTGTAGATTATATTTGGAACTTCAGCTGTCTTGATTATATTTGCTGTTTTCTTGATTATATTTACAAACATCTGTCTTGATTACAAAATGTGTCAAGTCTGAAACTGTTGGTTGCTATGTTTTTGCAGTCACATTTGGAGAAGAATTGGGAATTGCATGGGCATTGGAGCTGTTGAGGCAGAAGGTTTCTCTTTTGAGCATGTATGCCTGTAGAAAATGTAGCCCCATTGACATTATCTTCTTAGAGTAACATCCGACATTAGAATTTTGTTCTGTATATATGTGTTGTTACACATTATACATTTTTGTATTGTACCGTAATATTACACTCAGTAATATATATGTATATTTATTTTACATATGTTTGCAATGAATTGTAGATGTTTTGGTTTGTTATATTCTTTTGGTTTTAAATGAATGGATTGAAAATTTAATAAAATGGAGGATCAGGTATAAGGAAGACGGCTACCAAAAGGGCTACAAAAAGGGGGACCAAGTTTTGGTCGCCCTTTTGCTAGCCCTTTTGGTCGCCAAAAAGGGCGACCAACTTTGGGTGAAATGGCGACTGACTCGAAAGGGCAACCAAAATTAGGGCGACCGACCGAATCGGTCGCCCTTTTGGTCACCCTTTGTAAAGGGCGACCGAAAGGGCTACCAATTTTTTGGTAGCCTTTTCGGATTATTCTTGTAGTGGTGGTTTTTCCGCGAGTGACAAAAAGGTGTGGGTTGCAGAAATTTGAAAGATGCCAGAATTTTACAAGTCATTTTCAATGTTAAGACAAACAGTACTTGCACAGTACAACAACATTTAATTAAAGTCTGAGAATTAGCACAGTGCCATGACGTGCGAAATGTTTGCATATTATGGATTCAAAATCAATTTATTCAAGGCAGATTAATATAGCTGTTCATGTCCAGATTCAAACATTCATCTTGTTCATGAAAAAACTTCAAAATGTTCATGTCAAAATATACAGCATAATCCAAGCAAGAATGGTTAAATGTGTGATATTGTGTTTACTACTATATTTCTTGAATAGCATAAATATAAGTGGGTTTCTAATATTTATTAAATTTCAAGAATGTAGTGGTGATAAAACAGTGGGTTTAATTTTGCAAAATAAAATGGATATGTAAAGACAGATGTTGTTGCAGGTGTAAGAATGAAGAAATAATTGGTTGTGCTAAAATGGTATACCTCACACGGAAGAGAAAGAGCTTGCTGGAGCTTAAGAGAAGGTTTCCACAGCTTAAATAAAATTTGCAAAGAGAAAATGGAGTTTGGGGAAGAAGATGAATAGTGGGTAGTAAACTCTAGCTGTGGAAATGGGGTATTTATAGGTGGACATTTAATCTGAGGAAATAAAAATAATAAGATTAAAATTCTGATTTGCAACAATTGGGAAACCTGTGAAGGAAAGAAATCAAGATTGAAAAGGGTAATCATGCATTTGGGGCAAATTTGACTGATTTTCGCGACTTCGCCATTTTTCTGTGACTTTGGTTCATTTCCGCAACTTTGAGGTAGACAGAATTCTACAACATTGCCTTATTTCTGCAACTTAGTTGATAGATTTCCGCAACTTTGACAGATTCCCGACAACTTTGACAGATTTCCGCAACTTTGCCTTAATCTCTGAAAGTTGCTTGAATTTGTCTTCTGATGCATTTTTCTAACTTTCTACTGGGTCCCACCTTGAATTCGCATCTTTACTTATAAAAACGTGTTTTGCATCTGGTAGCAATTGCCAAAATAAATGGTTTACTAAATGTTGCCCATCTGAATTTAATTAAATAATAATAGTCTGATTATTAAATGTCACTCGCGATAGTGAAATTAATTTAAATTATGGAATTTACTAAGTGTCACATCTGGATTTAAATTAATTATTTTATTAATTAATGAATAAATCCCAAAAATTCAGATTAAGCCATATTAATGTGATTAATTAGTCTAGTTAAAATTAATTAATTTCTTTAATTCCGGTCTAGTAATACGGGGTATTATATACGTAATTTGGATTAATGTGGTACGGTGATGATGAGAGATAGGCATATTTATAGGATGAAGCTTCAATGGACGTGCTAATTAGGGATTGTTTGAGTATTGCAACCGGATTCAAGCCACGGACATTCGAAGAAAGTCGCCACCTGCGCGTCCTTTATGTAAAAACGCATGTTAATGGCATGCCACTTTCCAAGGTCTTTTTTGACAATGGTGTAACACCCTGCTTTTTCAAAATCGAGAATGTTATTGCCACACCCAACTTACCAAAGAGTTCTACACCTAACTCTCTAGTAAGCCAGAGTGCTAAGGCTGACCTCTTATCTAAACTCTATCAGAATACGCTAGATTTTAGGAAACTAGTCCTCTCTAATCACAGTTCAGACATAACTCATAATAAAATAACACACTGATATTATTCAAAATATAATAAATATTAATTACAGGTCAACATTTGTAAATTAAATTGTCTCACACCAAGACTTGGCTAAATACAAGCTGAATGAATAAATTACATTAGAAGTTGTGAGAAAATAAATAAATAAACTAAATGCACGGGTTGGAAAGTTAGCCACTTAAACCTACTTATACATCTAAATTTCACTCATCTCACAACAATTGGGGAACCAAAACATTCTCTGAGTTCTATTTAGAGCTGGAAGTGTGTCCTCTTAGCCCAGAACGTACCTGTAATCCACAGAATCACCATTAGTCACAAAGACTAAATAAGACAACAAGCACAGAAAACAGTTATACAAGTTGGCTATTCTTCAATAATTGACCAATAGGTTTCAATGACATTAAATAAAATAATGCATTAAACCAGCATTTAAAGAAATGCTAAAATAATCACCATGATGCAATCACTAGACCATACATGTCGCAACATGCATAAAACCTTGATCGAGAATGCACCAAACAGTATGTCAAAGCTGATCAACAACCATTTCGTGAATGCAACTCAAAATGCAAATCATGGAATAAATCTTCCTTTAAAACCATTTGAAATGGAAAATGGTATGTACATGAATGCAATGAATGAATCGCAGTTCAAGGCGCATTTAAGGCAAATTGGAACCATCACATCTTCAAATAAGGCAAAACTCAAATATTCGCTTTATTTAAATTTACCGAATAACTATTATTCAAGTTAATCAGAAAGATGCGACTTATGGTCCCCCAGTGCATTGTTCCTTATCGTTATCTACAGTCTTCTAAGTCTCGATTGGTCACGGTCACAGGTCAAATCAAGTTCATGGGTTCTCGCGCCAAAATTCTTAGGTTCCACAACCCATACTAGAGCACCTATCCTATAAACCGAAATAGGGCTCTATTAATTATTTATTCCAATTTTAATCTTTAAAAGATTATAGACAATAAATGTCTAAAAATAATTAAATAAAATCTATGGCTCTAGGGTCATAATATACGATCGTAATCCCTTTGTCTCACAAGACAAACCCACGCCATAGTGTCAACCAAGATTAAACCCTTCCAAGGTTTAATTTTAAATCCAATAATTAATTAACTTAATTTCAACCATTAGGGCAAAAATCTTACTTTTAGGTGTTGATTATCCAATTTAATTGTTCCTCAAATAATTAATTAAATCAATAACTCTAAAGTTATTATTTTCCAATAATTATCAATTTTATTGGACTGCTCAAAGGGTGTCAAGTGTAGTATCTAGCTACCTCGTCCAAAAACGGACAATTCTCCTCCATGGGATCATAGGCAAATGAAGTCGAGTCCGAGCATGATCAATTTGATCAATCGACCGTCTACATGGCTAAACTGGTTGTAGATGGTCAACCTTACATTTGTAAGGCTCTAAGGCCACCAACGACCCCAAGGCAAGCATTTGAGGGGCGAAAGTATTGGTCACCTTCGACACAGCAAAGGCTGACGAGATCTTCGATGAGTTGGTAGCTGCCAAACTCATCGTACTCCCCAAGGGCCAACCAATCTTCACTTCCGATAGCATGAAGTGAGTAAGAAGATATTGCAAATGGCATAATACCCGGAACCACTCGAGAAGTAAATGTAATCACTTTTGGAAGGCTCTGCAAAAAGTCGTTAATGCTGGACGACTGAAGATGTTCCGCATGCCAGTAGATGAAGATCCATTCTCTAAGGTGGGAATGGGTTTGGCTTATGTCCAGGTGTTGGATCCAAGATATGGATCAAAAGATGGGCAAGAACGGCTGCCTCTCAAAGAGCCGGGTTAACTGACGGCTAAGATTACAACCAAGATACCAACCTAAGGCCAACTGTACGGCCAGATGGTTGAGGTAGAACCACCCTAATGGGAAGGTTTCTACCACACAACACTTCATTCATGCAGCCTCTTGGAATCAAATCTCAACAATTTAAAGAGCTAGGGCTGGTGATTGCCTGTATGAAAGTGCTGATCATTGGGCCATGATGGATTATTTGTCCAAAGCCGATAAACAGCGGTTTATAGCCTTGAATGCAATTGTAATGATTCACGGCTAAGTTTGAACAAATGTCAATGATTAATATCTGAAGTCAAAAGTTATTAAAGACAAATACCAATTGCATTCTAAAGCTAACATTGTATTGATCAAACACGAGAGAATTTTACAAGGTACAATGTTAAAGACTTAACAACTTTGAGGGGAAGGAGAATTCAAGGAAGAAAATTGGTTCAGGATCTTCATGGCTGTTTGGTCATGGGTGATGTCTGTCCATAATGCCTTAGCATTCCCCCAAAGGTCACTGGCCATCTCCGTAAGTTGGCCCATTCCTTTCTCTGCTGAAAAATAGGTAGGAGAAGGAACGACCTCGAGTTGTTGCTGGGCTGACATGATCTGCCAATGAGAAGCCTCATTAGTGGCCTTAGCATTGGCAATCTCTACCGTCAGTTTCTCCTTATGAGCACAGAGGCCATTGAGCTTGGCCTGAAGGACCGCTAGTTGCTTTTCAACGAAAGTAATCTCATCCACTACGACGGTAAGTTCGGCCTTAGCTCGGGTGCATCTGTCTTGTGCCTGGTGTCGAAGTTCCTTATGGGTGAGAATGAATTCCTTCAGTGGGGGGGTGAGAATGAATTCCTTCAGTGGGGCTGTAACACCCCCATTTTTAAAACCAGAAATTCATGGCGATCCTACCACCACACCTTACGAATAGGACACGAATTCATGGGCCCATTTGTAAGATGCTAAGGCTGTAGACTTCGAAACTCGTAATCTTACAATAATAAAATACCTTTTTATTAAAATATGAAATTTCCTCATAAATAAAATACTCTTTATTTTTATTCAAAAATAATTTTTCCATGAAACATGTGGACCCAAATATATATATATATATATATATATATATATATTTGAATAGATTCAAATTATTCTCCAAGTAACAATATACGCGCAAGATGCCAAACCAAGTTCAGAAAATAGAATAAATTAATTTATTTACAATAAATACAATGACTGTTGATAGTCCCATAAAAGATTTTGTGCCTTCTACCCATCTCATGCATGCAATGATCACATATCCCTCATGTATTCGCCTTCGAAGCCTAGAAAGTTGGGAAAAAGAAAGGAGATTAGCGAAAAGGCTGGTAAGTTAATCCATATGTTCCAGTGAATGCTATGGATTGAAATTCAGAGTTCAAATTCAAGGGTGAAAGAATTACACAGATTATATCTCAACATTACGAATCATATGGATATCAAAAGAATACTTGTACTTACTCGCTTACTGACGTATACTTGCCATCGACCAACTCAAGAACGGTTACCAAGAACATAACCAAGGGTGAATTTGAACAACTAGCACCACTACGCCAATGTCCTAGTAAAGGATCTCCAGTATACTAGGGGTATGTAGCCAGCACACTCTGTCCCATCTCTCAAACTGTTCCGTGTGGAAATCCTCATCTCTGTCCCCAGTTGTCAAGTAGCGTGACAGTTCAACAAACTTGGCATGATACTCCGACACAGTCATGCCTTTTGTCATCTTCAAGTTCCTGAATTCATCAACTTTCTGTTTGTCGCATGAATGCAGGTTAGAATTTGGCCTTCAGATCTACCACAAGCCTTTCCCAGTTGTAGGCTCGGTCTACCCTCTTCTCATCCCCAACTGTCATCCACCAGTGACGTGCCTCGTAACCAAACTGGTATGTCCCAATATCGACTTTCATGTCTTCAGGGCATCTCGTAACCCTAAAGATTTCCTGCATCCTGTAAGTCCAATTCTCAAGTTCTGCTGGCTCTGACAGCCCAAGAAACTGTGGTGGGTGGTGCTTGGCCGCCTTGTCGAACGGATCAACCTCGACCCTCTGATTCTGAACTTGCTGATTCTGGGCCATCTGGGCCATCATCATATTCATGAATTGGGTGAACTGATCTTGGGGAGCTGGTGCAACCGGCACCCCTTGTTACCCCTATTGGTTCCCAGCAGTTGGCTGCGGAACCGGTGGAGGTCCGTTTCCCACAGAAGCCTCCTCACTGTGACTGCCCTCCTCGGCCCCCTGACCATCAACCGGAGCAACTGGCGCCTTCCTATTTTTGATAGCTCTAACTCTCATCGGTGGCATCCTATCCTACAAGGAAACGTAGTGTTCGTCAGTGTCATCGACCCAATTGACTGTGTGGAAGGGTAAGTACCACAGCAGCACCAACTTAATGTATATCAACCAAACAAAAAGGAATCCCAAAACCCCACACTCATCCTAAGTCTAGACAAATTTTATTCCACATAACACATTGGGTTACCAAATTTTATTCCAAATATTAGTGTAACATCCCGTGTTACAGTTAAGGAAATTCCGGCACCGGAAAATGTGGAAAAATTTTTCGCGAAACTAATTATTAGAAATAATTAATTTCAAGAAGGCGAAAAATATAATTGGGCAGTAAGATGGAATTAAAAAGCTAGAATTAATTCCAAGGCCCAACAGATTAAAAGGAACAGTCCAAGCCCAACAGGATTTGGGGGCGACGTTCAGAAATTCAGTGAAGGTGAATTTATTCCATTGAAAAGAATCAAGTTGATGCAGATTGAGTTGATTAAAGTCGAAGGAATCCAAATGGAATGGAATCAGAATTGCTAGAACGAGCTCAGCGGTAAAAGTGTTAGAAAAATTTTGGCAGCATAAAAATTTTCACATTTTGGCAGAAATCCACACATGCAGAAATATCCGCTCATTTATCCGCACAAAATGAGCGGATAAATACGCAGATGAGCGGACAGGCAAAATGAGCGGATATTATCGGAAATGAGCATTTTTACAGAAATGAGCGAAATTTGGCTAAGGCAAATGAGCGGACAATATCCGCACTTTTCTCCGCACAAAATGAGCGGATAATGAGCGGATGAGCGGACATTTCAGAGGATCAACGGAAATGAGCGGATATTGCATGGAATCTGACATTTTATGGCATTTCAAGTGCGTCAGAACTACTGTTCATGCATGGGCACCCTAATGAGCGGAAATTGGATTTTTATT
>MAYD01577830.1:0-12488 GCA_001909325.1 Ruellia speciosa
GCTTTGGACAATTTTGTAAGTCCCTTATGATGTTCTGTTCTACTCATCGGGGGTAGCTCCCCTTACATGAGGTTTGCCGGTGATTTAATAGCAGCTTGAGAGTGTGAACTCATGATATTAAGTTCCCTCTCATACCTGTTGATGCTGCCTCAGTCCGGACATGTAGACTAGGTGATTCCGTCTGTCCCGAACTGTGGTATGCAAATGCATGATGATTCCACTCTTTACACATTTGATATTCCCACACTCGTGGAGCACGCTATGTGGGTGTTGTCCGCATTGTACGCGTCGATGGCGTCCTGAGTTGTGCCGCGAGTGGTTCGTGTGGAGGCAAATGTTAACTATGCGTATAAATTTGCTAGCAGTTCCAATAATAAATACGTATAGCATCTAGATCTCCGCCATGATTAGGAGACTAGTTTTTGCTTGATGCATGATTTCAGAACCATGATTTTAAGCTGCTCATTGCTTACTCATTTTGAAGTTATGCATTGCATCCCATGATTTATGAACTGATGCCTGTTGCATAATTTTAACTCGACTCGTGGCCAATATTTATGGATATATTGTCCCCGACGTTTCATGATTGTGTGGATCGCTTACTTACATTGTATGTCTCTCCATACTTAGTCTCGCGACTAATTATGCTACCTTATGCATCTCAAGTCGATGTGATGGTCGTGAGGATGCACCTCCGACACAGGATGATAGGGGATCAGGTTATCACCTGATGATTTTGTGAGGACGAGTGAACCCTTTTTGTTGTGCCTCATCCTAATTTTTTGGTTACAGGTGTTGATTGCTGTGAAGACTTTTCTTTTTGCTTTTGAAACAATGTAAATTTGATCAGCTTGTATTAAATAGCCGAGTCCCGGTGTGGGACAAGTACTTGACATTCCGCCTGTAATAACTTTTATTTTATATTATCGCATTATGTGTTTCTAGTTTTATTCAAACATGAGCTTTGATCGTACGGGACCTTAGTCTTCTGAAA
The DNA here is from genome assembly GCA_001909325.1 of Ruellia speciosa. Taxonomy (NCBI): domain Eukaryota; kingdom Viridiplantae; phylum Streptophyta; class Magnoliopsida; order Lamiales; family Acanthaceae; genus Ruellia; species Ruellia speciosa. The sequence continues at coordinate 995 of MAYD01577830.1, forward strand.
GTCCAGTGTACTCTGATAGGTTGAGATCATGGTTAGCCTTTAACCGAGCTTATTGTGGGGTTTAGGGTTAGATTCCATGATAAGTTAGGTGTGGCGGTAACGTGTCCAGTTTATGGGAATTGGGGCGTTACACAACACTCGCCTATTTCTTGCCCTCATTAAACTCACCTGTGCAGGATGGTTACTGTAATACCCCGTATTACTAGGCCTTTATTAGAGTTGATTATTTAATTAAACCGGATTAATTAATCGAATAAATGTGTAGAAATTTGAATTTTTTGAGTTTATTTAATATTAATAAGCTAATTAAATAAATTCATGAGGGGTGACATTTAGTAAATTGGAATTTATAAATTTATGAAGGATTAACCATGCATGGATTGATTACATATATGGTGCAATCAAAATCCAGGATGTAAATTAGACTAACACGCGAGACTTGGAAGTTTCAGCCAAATAGGCGAGAGTTTTGATTAATAGGCGAGAATTTTTATTAAATAGGCGAGAATCTGCAAAACCTAATATAGTCGCCTATTGCTCCTTTTGACCTCCGAAACTTGACTATTTTGGCATGCATGCATGTCTTGACTAAGAGAATAATTTTCGACGATTCATTCTTCATTTGCAATACTCGCCAAATTCTAGACTTCATCAGAACTCGCCTATTGATTACCTGAGGCAGTTTCGGCCTGCTGCTATTTATGGAAACCGTGTCCAATTGATTTAATTACCTTAATTATCCTTTGTAACCTCCTTCACAAACCCTAGTATTATTTAAACACTCCATTTTGGGTTGTGCCGACTTTACAAATCATTCCCACAAATCTTCTTCCTCGTCGTTTCCTCTCTACAACCCGTACCAGACCACGAGTTTGGGAAATCAACAATTCCGCAATCCGATTCCATAATTCAAGGTAAATCTAGTAAATAAATTAATCCTTATCATTTTAATCCGATCGTATGGTTTATTTTCTCAGATTTCATCAAAACGTTTTCTGCAAATTTCGCCATTGAAACTAGATTTTCTTAAGTAAAGTTTTACACCGTTTTTGAGAATAAAAACTGGATTAGGAAACCATACGTGATTCATTATTTAGTATCTTGAGGAGGAAAACATGTTTCTGCATCTTTCACGGAATTTCATAAATTCTGCAGATTTGGATTTATATGCACGGTTTGAATGAAACTTGGGGATTATTAAAAACCCATGGATTTTTGTGTTTTGATGATAATAATGATTAGGGTAACATGTTTTCATTGATTTCAGTAATTTTGTAATGATCGCGAATTTCAGTTAATGAAACAGTTTGCAAATTTGATCGAACAAAATGATTTTCGGAGATGATATTTAATTATGTGTTAGAACCTGTTGCAAACATGGTCTGTTGGTAAAAGCAGCCTCGATTTATTGTTTATTGGCGAAATCCTGACTTAGGGGAGAATTGAGGCATGTTCAGCCCTTTAGGTGAGAATTTGGTTTATTAGGCGAGAATTTTAATTCTCGACTATTTATTAAAATACTCACCTAAAATGGGTCTTTTCCTCAGAAGCTGAAATACTCGCCTAAGACATATTTCCCATGAACTGGAATACTCGACTAAAGCTCTCAAAAGCTTCCTCCAATTATTATGTACATAATACTCGACTATTGGACCTAAAGGATAAACATTCGACTTGGTCTTATAGAATGGAATTCTCGACTGCACACCAAGTACTCGACTAATTTCATAATTATGCAATACTCGTCTGTCCACTTCAAACACTTGTTTATGGACACTCAATACTCGACTTTTGTGAGAATAAATATCAATTGGACATAATTGATTCCAAATTATGTGATCAATGATTCATGGATTTCCAAAACCGATTCATTTAAATAAATTAATTGGGCATTCATTTATGATTAATGAATATTATACCCGGATAATTAATTAGGGTTAATGATTGTAGGCTCTTCCGGTTATTTTCCCGCGGCATAGGATTTGGATTTTATTGACGACAAGACTTTATCAAGATTGTTGATAAAGGTATGGGAACATATATTGGGCAACTATAAGTCTCACTAAATGATTAAAGTGCCAAATATTACTTGGCCGGGTAAATTTAATTAATTCGTGTGCCATGAATTATTTTATTTATGATGTTGTTTCATGTGGATATTATTTCTTGTGATTTTGTGTGCATTGTTTGGCATATGCGTAAAACCCCTTATGCGAATATGGCTTTGCATGGAAGATACTAAGCCTCCCTAAGCATGATCAAGCATTTATTATAGCCTTGTGTTGTGCTAGGATTTGGGGAAATACTAACTGAAAGATTCATTACAAACAATCAAATCCTAATGCATCCCTAAAAGATGTAATTACGTAAACTAGAAGGAAGAGTGGATCATGTCGGTTTATGCTTTTGGACTAATCACCTTAAGCTCATTTTTATCTAGAGAAACCAATTCTCTAGTATGTTTCATGTTCTACTCATCGGGGGTAGCTTCCCTTACATGAGGTTTACCGATAATTTAAGAATAGTAGGGATAAACGATAGCAGCCGTATGGGGTGCGACGTACGGAATCAATCTGCCCTTTACTTGCATAATCAAAGAGAAGGTGTGGGCTAACGAAGATTAGTTCCCCTTTCGACCTGAATGGAGACTGCCTCTGTCTTGTTGTATTGACTGGGTGAATCCATCTACACTAGACTTTGGTTCGTCAAGATTCAATGTATGTTAATCCACTCTGGCTCATGTCTGTATTTCCGTACTCGTGGAGCACGCTAAGTGGGGACTATCGGCATTGTACGCTCGATGGTGTCCTGAGTTGTGCCACGTGTAGTCGAGTGTGAGGCGGACATTAACTATACGTATGAAGGCTTGGTTAGCAATCCAAGTATAAATACGTATAGCACTTGGATTCTCCCATGATATGGAGGTCTAGGTGTAACAACTCATGAGTTAAACTGCTCATTAAAGCACTTTGAAAATGTGCATGGCATAGCATTATTTATTCATGACTGCTGCATAAATGCATTAAAGGTCCGAGTTAATATTTATGGAGATGTTGGCTCGGTACCTCATGATGATTGCGGATTGTATAAATTGATAATGATGTTGATTTCCATACTTAGTCTCGTGACTAATGATGCTAATGTTTGCATCTCAGGTGATCACAAGAATCGCGAGGACATACCTCCGATGAATTAGGGGTTCGGGCTAGAACCCGAGGGAAGTTAGGTTGAGCGAACATTCTGTGCTTAATCTGTTTTACTTACTTCTTTGGATGCAGGTTTATTTGCTTTCTTTTAAACTTACGAACATTCCGTGGTATTCAGTTTTTCGGTATGTATTAAATGGCCGAATCTCGGTGTGGGACATTACTCGAACTTTGCTTTGTAACAGAAGTTTTGGACTTTTGAATTTATTTCTATTATGTGCCTATATGTTTATCACTTTCCAAGCATGATGGCTGTGATCTATGGGAGTTAGCTTCCTAAATCGCAGCGTACTCTTATAGGACGAGATAATGATGAGCATGTGCACCAAGCTTATTGTGGGGTTATAGGGCTAGATCTCATGATAATTTAAGTGTGGCGGTAACATGTCCGGTTTACGGAAATCGGGGTGTTACAGTTACAGGCACGATCTGCTACCTTTTATGGAAACTGAATTTAAATGATTTAATTACCTTAATTATCCTTTGTAACCTCCTTTCAAACCCTAGTATTATTTAAACCCTCCGATTAGGGTTGTGGCCGCTTTTGCAAACACTTCATCTCCTTCTTCTTCGAATTCTCCCTCTGCAAAACTGTTCTAGATCACGTTTTTGGGCAACCATCAATTCTGCAATTCGTTTATCTAATTCATGGTATTTATCCTTTAGATTAATATTCTCGTATCAATTTGACTTGATTAAATGTTTATTCCACAAATCTCATAAAACCCGTTTTCTGTGCAATCGGCCATGGAAACGGGAATTTTCTAAATAATTGGATATTCACTTTTTGAGATATAAAATGGATTCGAAACTTATTACCATTGTTGATTCATGATATTGAATAGGGAATTTGGGTTTTGGTATTGTCTATCAATTTCTGTGAATTAATTGATTCTGTGGAATGGGATATTTATAACTCACAGTTTTGATTATAAAATTTGGGAATGATAAAAACCCATTTATTTTGATGTATTGATGATATTAAATAATACGAATCATGTTTTCATCGATTTCATAAATTGTGGAAAGATTGAATCGAACAGTTTATGAAGAACAGTTTGGGTTTATGATGAACAAATGATTTCGAAGATGAATATTTGAATATGGTTAATGATATGCTTCAGATTTGGTTTTGATTTAAAATCAGACTTGAAATTGATGTTTGGAGGCGAGAATGTGATTTAGGCAAGTATTTAAACTTATTTGAGCTTTATTAGGCGAGAATGTTGAAATACTCGACTAAACACAAATACTCGCCTATGAAGTCTTTTTTCCAGAAAGTAAAATACTCGCCTAAGACTCTTTTCCCCAATACTTGAATTACTCGACTATGATTTCATTCCTTCAGAAAAAGGTATACTCGACTTTTTTCATAAATACTCGCCTATAGGGTTAATTCTGCAGAAATCGAAAGACTCGCCTTTGACCCTTAATTATTTCCAATACTTGACTAAAGCATTCAAAACCTTCATCCAATTATTATGAACATAATACTCGACTATTGGACCTAAAGGATAATCATTCGACTTGGTCTTATGAAATGAAACACTAGTGGAAAAAAGGCCTTTTGCACCGGGCCAAAAAGGGGTATTTGCACTATAAAAAACCCACTTCTAATGTGGGCGGTTCAATTGCCTACTTATTTGATGCGGGCGTGCGTACGCTGCAACTGGGGGTCTTTTTCAGCAGGCCTAGAGTGAGGCCCGCTGCAATTGGGGGTTTTTTGCACCGGGCCTGACTCTAGGCCAGCTGCAAAAGACCCCCAGTTGCAGCGGGCATAAAATATAACCCCCCATTGCACCACCCACCCTCCCCTCCCCATCCTCCCTTACTTTCGGAAGGTCTCGAACACGAGATCTCCCACCCGCGATTCCCTTCAGCCCTGCTCCCCTCCCGCTTGGCCAACCTGCATCTTATTTATGTAATATTTAATTAATTAAATAAGTTAATTATATATTTAATATTTTATGATATATATTTAATTAATTATAAATAAGTTTAGACAATAATTATCAGAAAATTATTAATTATAAATTAATGAAACTTATAATTAATAAATCTTTATTTCTTAGTTAATTATCATTCATTAATTAAGACAATAATTATCAGAAAATTATTAATTATAAATTAATTAAAGTTATAATTAATAAATCTTTATTTCTTAGTTATTATTATTATTAATTAACACAACAATTATCATAAAATTATTATAATTTAATTAAAGTTATAATAATTATTAAATTATTATTACAATTATTTATTATTTGCACCGGGCCTAAAAGATGCCCGGTGCAAAAGACACCAATTGCACCGGGCTTAAGTGATGCCCGGTGCAAAGGGTATTTGAAGCGGGCGAAATTATTATTAATTAAAATTATAAAAGTATTTGCACCGGGCTTAAGTGATGCTCAGTGCAAGAGGGTATTTGCACCGGGCATCACTTAAGCCCGGTGCAAATACCCTACCTCTTGCACTGGGCATCACTTAAGCCCGGTGCAAGAGGGTATTTGCACCGGGCTTAAGTGATGTTCGATGAAAAAGGGTAGAGTATTTGCACCGGGCTTAAATGATTGTAAGGACCCGAAATTCCAACCATTTCGAAGCCGTTACTGCCGTATCAAATCATCTAAGCTAGTGGCCAATTAACTTAGAATCATCGATACAAGGTCGGGTAACACACACAAGAATACCAAACACAGACGAGTACCACAAACAAGATTAAATCTAACATGCGGAAACGAATGAGATACAGAACATACATCAACAGTGACAAGTAGTGCAATAAACTGCAATGGGAATCCACAACAACATATTCAGGCATCACAGCCCTATCACAGCCAAACCGACTCAGTAATCAACCTCAACAGGAATAACGAGAATATCAAACATGAATCATAGCACAGAGTATATGCATCCTACACTATGTCCACTCTCACCCCAAAATACCCCTACTGTGCAGTTGCGCCTCCGGGAGGATCTATAAAAAGGAAAGCAAAGAGGGTCAGTACAACGTACTGAGCAAGAGTATACGAATGCCAGATAAATGGGGGATAATAACGTAAAGCAGATAAAGTAACAGCAGATAAACATAAACAACATCACACCGTCCCATACCGGTGCTTCAACCACATAAACATACATGAATGCACGTGAAGCAAAACCTAGCATACACCTATCTACCCTATATGCAATGTAGTACTAAATATGCCTATGCCGGCACCTACCTACCTAATGCCGTGCACACGGCCAGGTGATCACACACCTCAATCCATGCCATGCTCAAGGCCAGGCATCCACCATCTCAGGCAACTCGCCTCAGCCATATAGGCTCCCACGTCTATCATGCCACTAGGCATCCGTCATGAAATCCCACAATATAATAACCAGAATCCAACAGTACACACACCCATGTGCTCATGCCAATTCATCACGTCGTAGACCCCTAAAGCTCATACACCACAATCACATGAGGCTCGCCACAGCCACGTACTGGCACACAACTCATCACGTACTATTATGCATAAAACCGTGTACAATCCATACCATGCATAGAAGATTAGAACTCTCATCCCCAATGATCAACACGTCTAGGTTAGCATGCCAATGTTCTCAAGCTTCTAGTCTCTAAGGCATACACATAAATTCAACAACCTCGAATAAGTTCCAACAAGTCCCAACATATATTACACGTTCGATACTAGCTTCCCTAAGTTATCATTATCAAGAACATGGAATAACAATCAGATTCGAACAGCTGAAACGTAATAGGGGACGATACAATAGAAAACAGAACAGGCAGAACCGACTGCTAGGACCCCGCGGACCTTGCGGACGTCACGCTCGACCGTGCGGGACCATTCTAGGCCGCGCTGTCTGACCGACCGCGAGAGCAAAACCACACGCTGCCTCAACTCGACCGCGTCCACTGTCGCGCGGTCCTTGAGGACCGCGCGATAAACCGCGCATGAACGGCAGTGCGAACTGCCGTTCGACACCATTCTGAAACTTCAAACCAACAATCAAAAGCATTGTAAAACCCTTGCCTGATTAAATGGGACGTTTCTCCTACGATTCGCAAGCCTCAAAACCACCACGATCCCTTCGATCCGTCCGACGAACACCAAAACCCTAGATTCATCCAAACGACGAATTACATTCCAACACACGGATTCAACCCCTATAATCTGATGTAACATGATTAGGACAACTTACCTCTAACAACCCGATCGGACTGAAAATCCCCCACGACCACGAATCGATTAAGAATCTCTTTGGGGTTTTGAGAGCACAAAAGGGAGACCGGGTGACATCTAAAAATTCGTGACTGCAGATATGAACTGCCAAGGGTAAGAAACGTGGAATAAAACTGATCCAACATGGACCGAAGCCCATTGGGCGGCCAGCCTAACTCACAAGGACCGCGCTCTCGACCGCATGGCCTCAAAGCTGCAGACATTACATTCCTCCCCCCTTAGGAACATTTCGTCCCCGAAATGAAAAACCAGAAAAAGATCAGGGAAACGACGTGGAAAGGAAATACCTCAACGAGACACTCGCAAATCAAACTCGGGATACTTGGTCCTTATGGACTCTTCTGTCTCCCACGTGGCATCCTCCCTACCATGCCTCGACCACAACACCTTAACCATCCGAATGGTTTTGTTCCTCAACACTTTTTCTTTCTCATCCACAATCGCCACTAGATGCTCCTTGTACTCTAAGGACTCATCCAACTCTACCTCATCTGGCGTGATAATATTGCTGGGTCGGATACAAACTTACTCAATTACGAAATGTGAAACACATCGTGAACTCGTCCTACCTCCATCGGTAATCCCAACTGATATGCCACCTTACCAACCCTCTCGGTAATCTCGTAAGGGCCTATGAATCATGGACTCAACTTGCCCTTCCTACCAAACCTCCTCACACCTCTGACCGGTGACACTCGCAACAACACAAAATCCCCGACATCAAACTCGAAGTCTCGTCGACCCCTGTCTGCATAACTCTTTTGTCTGTCTTGAGCCTCTTTCAGTCGACCTCGGATAACCCTCACAAGTTCTGATGTCTGCTATATCATCTCCGGTCCCAACACTATCCTATCCGAAGGATCATCCCAACACAAAGGTGTACGACATTGTCGTCCGTACAACACCTCAAACGGTGCCATCCTAATACTCAACTGATAATTGTTGTTGTACACGAATTCCACCAAGTCCATCCGATCCTCCCAACTACCCTGGAAGTCCAGCATACATGCCCAAAGCATGTCCTCGAAGTACGGTTCGTCCTCTCAGTCTGACCATCTGACTGTGGATGCCAAGCTGTACTCATACTGATCTGAGTCCCAAAAGCTTTCTGCACCTCTCTCCAAAACTGAGACAAGAATCGTGAGTCTCGATCTGACACGATCTCCTTCGGTACCCCAAACCTCTTAACCACATGTTGGATATACGCTCGAGTCAACTGCTCCATACTCCAACTCAGTTTCATCGGAATGAACACTGCACATTTTGTCAATTTGTCCACAACCACCCAAATGGTGTTCATACCTCTCATTGTCCTCGGCAATCCGGTCACAAAATCCATCGATATCGACTCCCATTTCCACTCGGGAATGTCCAACGGTTGTAGTAATCCCATCGGTTGCATATGCTCGACTTTCACCCTCTGACAAATTGCACATCTCGCCACAAACTCCGCTACCTTCCTCTTCATATTATTCCACCAATAGTTCTGTCGGATGTCCTTGTACATCTTGGTCACACCAGGATGTACTGAATATCGCGTACTATGAGCCTCCCCCATCACCTTCTCTTTCAAATCCTTGCGTGCACTCGGTATGCACCATCGGTCCCCACATCTCACAAATCCTCGAGCATCAAATCTGAACCCAGGCGCTTGTCCCAACTGAATCTTCGACCTCAATGTCGACATCTTCTCATCTCCAATCTGGCTACTAACAATCTCCTCTAACAGCGATGGAGCAACCACCATCGAATGCACTGTTTGCCGAATCCCACCATGCGGTACCAGCACGATCTCCATCCTCCTAAACTCCCTCCTCAACTCCACAGCCATCACTAATGATCCCACTGTATGGTGCCCTTTTCTACTCAACGCATCCGCCACCCGGTTCGCCTTACCCTCGATGTACTGTATATAAGTGTCGTAATCCTGCAACAACTCCAACCACCTCCTCTGACGACCACTCATGTGCTCCTGCGTATACAGACATCTCAAATTCTTATGATCGGAAAAGATTCTACTCTTGGCACCATACAAGTAATGTCGCCAAATATTCAAGGCATGAACTACTGCCGCCATCTCCAAATCATGCGTAGGGTAATTCACCTCGTGAGGTTTCAACTGACGAGAAGCAAAGGCAATCACCCTACCATGCTGCATCAACACACAACCCAAACCTCTGTGCGAAGCATCTGTATAAGCCTCAAACTCCCCAGAGTCATCTGGCAACACCAGCACTACGGCCTCAGTCACTGCCTTCTTCAATTGATCGAAGGCCCTCTCACACTCCTCACTCCAACGAAACTTGACATCTTTCCTCAATAATATGGTCATCGGTTGTGCTATCCTCGAGAACCCATCGATGAAGCGGTAATAATACCCCCCAGTCCTAAGAAACTGCGGATCTCACTCACATTCTTCGGACTCTGCCACTTCAACACTGCCTCCACCTTCGCTGGGTCTACCAAGATCCCAGCACCAGAAATAATGTGTCCCAAGAAGGACACCCTCTCTAACCAAAACTCACACTTCGAGAGTTTAGCATATAGCTTGTGCTCTCTCAGTGTCGTCAATACAGTCCTCAGATGTCCCTCATGCGCCTGTCGACTGGGAGAGTAAACCAAGATGTCGTCAATGAAGACCACGACACATCTGTCCAACAACTGTCAGAAAACTTGATGCATAAGATCCATGAAGATCGCTGGCGCATTCGTCAAGCCGAATGGCATGACTGTGAACTCATAGTGGCCATACCTTGTCCTAAACGCAGTCTTAGGACGATTCGCCTCAGCCACTCTAATCTGATGATACCCAGATCTCAAGTCGATCTTCGAAAACACACAAGCACCCCTCAACTGGTCGAATAGATCATCAATGCAGGTCAAAGGGTACTTGATCTTAACTGTAATCTGATTCAGACCCCGGTAATCAATACACATCCTCATACTCACATCCTTCTTTTTCACGAATAAAACCGGTGCACCCCAAGGTGAACCACTAAGCTGGATATAACCCTTCTCTAGCAGATCCTACAGCTGAGCATTCAACTCCTTCAACTCAGCCGGAGCCATACGATAGGGAGCCTTAGAAATCGGAGCAGAGCCAGGCATCAGCTCAATAGAAAAATCGATCTCCCGAACAGGTGGGAGACCAGGAATCTCATTGAGAAATACATCCCCAAACTCAGACACGACAGGAATATCAGAGACAGCTGAAACCTCTGCTCTCATGTCACACACCTGACATAGGTAAACCGGATAACCTCTGCGTAGCAGAGAAGTAATAGACAACACAGAAACGATCTTGATATGAGGTGAAACAATAATAGGGCGGTATGAAACATACATACCATGAGCATCACGAAAGGATATGCGTGGAATACCACAATCAAGACGAGCACGATGGCATGACAGGCAATCCATGCCCAAAATAGCATCAAACTCAGCCAGTCCAAACACCACGAGGTCAGCTATAAAATGCCGACCCTCGATGGTCACCACGGTCTCAGATAACAAAGAATCACACTCTCGAATCTCCCCCGAGGGTAACGAAATTGGGATCCTATACAGCACCAGCGGGCCTAACTTGTGCTTGCGCACAAAGTCAGCAGCTACGAACGAGCACGAAGCTCCAGAATCAAAAAGCACAAAGGTAGGATGAGTCGCAACCACGATAGATCCTAAGGCATAACAGCAAGGAATAAACATCCTAGTTCGCATAACGATCAAAATAATAAGGAACGATACTAAAGAAACGCGAATTTTAAGATGTACCCGCCATCACATCCTCACGACGATCCGCCGCAGCCCTCTCTATAACATTCAAGCGGCCTCTACGCCCAGCCTGAACCTGTCTAACTGGATCAGCAGCCACCAACGCCCTCTACGCCTGCTGTTCGCCTTGCGGAGGCCTCGGGCAAAATCTCCTAATGTGACCCACGCCGTCACAGTTCCAACAATGAAGTGGGCCATCTTGAACCGGCGCACGAGGCTGGCCCTCGTCGCCTCGGCCTCTGCCTCCCCACCTACCACCAGTCT